>JAAVUA010000125.1:0-35059 GCA_014898875.1 Fusarium miscanthi
TTTCTATAAAATGCAGTTATAAAGGAAATCCTTATAAATCTAGATTAAGGATAAATTAGATTATTATTTATTCTTTTAAATTAAATAGTTTTTATAATTTTAAGATATAATTATTTTATAATTATATATTATTATAATAGTTACTAAGAGTATTATAGTTAACTTAATATAGTATTATAGCATATTAGGTACTTAATTTAGGGTTATTTTAAAGGGCTTAAAATATAAGAAGGATTCTAGCTTTATTTAATAATTAAGGCATACTTTATGGTTAAGAATTAACTAATTAGATAGTTTAGATATAAGATAAGGGATTTTTGGCCAACATGCTTATCTAGCCAATATACTTATTAACTACATTAATTAATCTTTATAATATAAAGTTTAATATATTTTTCAAAAAATAAGTTAAGTAATTAAAAATTTTATTAAAAAATTAAAATAAGATTTTAATATTATATTAATTTCTATATTATATAATAAAGATTTTAATAAAATTAAATTAAAATAACAGTAAGGCCTGCTTATATTTAGCCAGTGTTCTGGTGGTAAAGATCCATAATAGTGCTATATAGCCTATTTAGCAACTTCTGGTCACGATCTTACTTAAGTCACAATGAGTAAGCTTTTCTAACAGAATTCTGGATCAGAAGGCTGGTATGTGATTCATCCTAACTTCGTGACGTCCCCTATGTCGGAGTCAAGGCTGGGCGGTGAGGTCTTGCACCTAGATTCTGAAGTAACAGCCAGTGTGTCATCGCCATGCTGGCTTTTCACGACCAAGAGCTATCGGCTCATGCTTTTCCGATATATGCGTTGACCTTTGAACGCTCAGGTATCAGCCAGCCACGTCGAGAATCGCCGCCATCGAGAATACCGGATGCTAATTCATATAATTTGATCTGGTAATGATCGCCTCTTCTGAGAGCAAGCCCAGGGGGTCATGGCTTGAAAGAGGCGAGCTGAAATGTCTTGAGTTACGAAAGGCCTGTCTCACTAGACTCATTTCCATCCTACATGTCATAAGGTCAAAAGTGTCATATGGGTCATGGCTGGTCAACGGAATCAAAGGGTCTCAATTGAAGGGGCGATGTGAGTCGAAATCTTAAGATGACTGATTCGTGGAAGATGCCATGGCCTCTTGACGCATCAATGGTATACAGAGAACGTTGGAGCATTCTTTTATGGAAGTACCTGTATCGTCTGTAGAGCTATCTCTATTTCCGAATGATACATCTTCTTAATACCGTGGATTGTTGCAGCGAGATATCAAATAGCAAAGGACAAAGACATTACTTTTCTTTCACTAATCCTTGCACAAACGGGCCGATGATGCCGATCTATGCGCATGTTCAGAGATGTGGATGAGCGGTTTGCAGCCAAGACACTTAGCTGCATCTGTTCAACTACAACAATCACGCAATATGTCGGCTTAGCTACTTTCAATGAAGCGATAATGGAGGTGAAATAAACTCGCATAGTGTAGCGGACAGTCTGATGAAGATTTGCCGTTTTTCTCAAGCCCCGAGCAAGTGGCTGGCTGGGTGAGCTGGGAACCTGCAAGTCTCAGTCATCGAAGTCTTGGAGTTGTTCTTGTTCAGATGTTACTGAAAGCGCGAATTGACTTGGGTCGCACTAACTTTCGAAGCGGCACGTAGCTAGCCAGCGATGCCAAACATTTCTGGGCATAATGATGAAGACAGTTTCTGTTCTAGGTGATATCACCGGGGTCCACGAGGCACAATTCTGAGTATTAGTCAAAGTTTTATGTCGACGACAACTGAGGAATGTGATAAGCCGCCCCTTCTTTGCTGCTTTCGCCATAGGGGACCGTTGAGTAAAGCATCTATAGCGTATCCTGATTAAGCCATGTACATGCACGCTTGTATCGAGTGGAAAGAGTTATTATTCGTATATAGCTAACTATGAACCTCTTACTCTTACACAATCACCTATAACTCCATTCCATTCCACCCCCTTGCCTCAAAATTGTGGCACGTTCGTGGCTGGCTGGCTAAGTCGCTTGTGGGCTTGCCTCGTTGATAGACATAAGGTTATATCTAACACCATAATGTATCGCTTTCATCATACTTGCCTCGCAAAGCATACAATCAAGACAACCTCTATGAGGTGAATGGTATCAAGCAGAAATGACATGAGGCCAAGTGTTCATAGCATCACAGGTTGAACTTCACAAAACCTGATATCAGTTTCTTCTCTATGGTGGATTACTTATACAATCTCGCCATTTTCGTGTTGGGGGGCTGTCCTCTTGAGAGAATGAGTAATTGTTTCATGTGAGGACAGGAAACTTAAAGACATAATATGCAGTCTGGAGTGCTATTGGGCAAGCGTCAGTTTGCCTAGCGTGACGATACCATATGTATGGCGTGATATGCTGCACACAAGACCACCTAATTGGACAAGCCTCAGATTGATTTCCGCAAGGGCTCCTTTCATTGGTGATAATCTGGTTGAAGGCCGGGCTCACCGTCTTTCTGGTCAATATGCGGGTCGCATTGTGGAGCGAGGCGATATTTGGTCACCCGCTCAAGACACTGTCAGCAACAAAATGGTGTCTCAGGTAGGTTTCGGTTCAGGTAGCCACAAACGAAGCCCAGCTATGTTCCTTACCTTTAGCGTCTCTGTAACCACACAATCACTGAACGTTCTTTTTTAGAGACTTTTGGCTGAGAGCTTAAATCAGCAGACAGAACTTAGTTCTTTTTTAGCTCGATCCTCCGTATGACATGCTTCGCATCGGCTAGTCAACTTGATAAGGGACACATTGCGCCATGACCAGATGGGGTGCATTAATTTAACTCCAGATTTCGTAGACAGGTAAGGGGAAGTCACTGTGGCTTTGAAAGGAAGTGGGCAATCAGCCAGCCACATATGAAGCCCCAAACGCCATCCTACATCTCTTGTGCATAGATCAAAACTACGAAGTTGGGGATTTTGTCACATTTTTGGTCGGGGGTGAACGAAACATGGACAGTCAAAAACACACTCCACTGGGCAAGCTGCTTCATTGATGTAGTCACTGTCAAACTGCTTTGGGGCATCCGACCTTGCGCCCGCCCAAATCCAGAACGTTCTATACATTTATTCCTCACATATGATAGACTCTATACTCTACCAATCATTGAGGAAAGGAAAGTCAAAACAGTTAGATCCAAAGCTCAAGTCATGCCCCTCACTTGCTGACCTGAAGATGATAGGGTATTCATTACTGATGAAGTGGAATGTCGGCCGCCGTGAGATACCTGCATGTCTAATAGTGAGAAGGTCCGAGGTCGGAAAGCGGTCCTGCTGCTTCAAAAGGTAGATGATCTTAGATATACTTGGTTGAATTCTCTATATAAAGGCCGCAGAATCCAGCTTCAACCCAGAATACTTCACTTCACTCAGCTCACCCATCAACTCCTCGTCTTTGATCTCAAGCAAACAATTTTCACTCAGCCTCACAGCAATATAACCCATTATCCACGATGCCTGCCCTGAATGTCAACGCTGAACTGAGTGATCAGTGGTACAAAGTTGTCCAGGACTGGGCCGGTGGGGTAGACGACAGTGGTACAAGCACCCGTCAAGTCTTTCCTTGCATTGATGGCTCCAAGGCTCCAGCTGGTGGGAATGGCATCCCCAAAGCCGTGACCAGTGCCGATATGTACAGGATCGGCAATGCGCTGCTATCCAAGAATAACAAGTGGTACACTCCTTCAGCCAACGCTAGCTACTTCGGCGAGCAAAAGACGTACTTCGCCCATGTCATTACGGTACGAGCATTCCTCCTCTGAAACTGGCCACACTTTGTCTCACATGCTCTAGCGTAACGATCCGAGCCCTGCTGCTGAGAATGCACTGGTTATCGCGAAGCAGCGCCAGGCAAAAGCCGTCAAAGAAGCGGAAGACGCTACCGAGGCGGCTGGTAAGAAATGGAAAGCCTCTCAATCATTTGAGCCTTGTGACTTCGCCACTTACTTGATCAATAAGCGACCCGATGTCCTCGCGGCACAGACAGAGGCCAAGGGCGCTACAGCTCAGGTCAACAAACTCCTCGATGAAATTGACGGTCCGGATTCAGTTGAACTTCGAACTATCAGAGATCGCTTCCAAGCCCTTTCACTCAACTCTGAGCTCAAGGGGTAAGTGGCTACTACTGGGAGATGGACGAATTGAGCTGGAGCAGCATGCTAAGAATCGTGTCTACAGGTACTCTATGAAGACCGCAGCTGAGGACTACGACATCCAAGCCTACATTGAGAGGATTGAGAGTGGAAAAAAGCCCAAAAAGGTTAAAGAGCCTGACAATATCATCAACCGCCCCGCATACAGCTTTTCCAGTAACTACGGCGCCACCATCGAGAGTCTCATCAGCAACAACCGCAGTTCAAAGATTTTCAAGAGCAGCAAGCTTGAAGCTACAACTGGTAGTAGTTCCAGCAGCGCAAGCAATGGCAGTTCTACAAATGGCTCTGCCGTTGGGGTCTTCTGCTGGCTTCGTGTCCGAGACACTGAGTCTAGCAATTGGTCTGAGAGCGCTTCCAGCTCAAAGCAAGGTAAAGTCAAGGTCACCGCTCAGGTCAAGGGCCTTGAAGTTGTCAACATCGCACCTGGCGATTGGTACGTATCTACCTTGCACATAATCACCCATGCAGGCCCCAGTCAAACTGACCTCATATACTAGGGATGTACCTGGCTATCGTCGCAAGTTCCCAAGGGTTGATGCTCAGGTACCCCCAACCGCCAAAGACGTGGTCAAGCCAGTGTCCATGTTGCTCGCTTCTGGACTCAAGTACAGAATTGAGTTCACGGGTGAGACCAAGGATGCGTTCGACAAGGAATTCAACAGGGTCAAAAGCAACGGAGGAAGTATCTCTGTCTTTGGTATCAACATCAGCTTCGGTACCGACGATGAGACAAAGCATGACGAGACTCACAAAGCCGAGTTCTCCAGCGGCGATGGTGTTCTGGAGGTAGAGCCTACGCCTGTCCTCGGAAGTGCTGTCCTGCTCGCTATGATTGGCGAGAAACAAGACAACTGATGGGCCTGGATCGCGAGAGTGCAAATTAGGTTTTGGAATTCGAACTTGTGTATTTGGGATACGTCTCTTTGACTATCCAGCCACTCATTAGTAGTTTGAGACATCTAAGCAGCTAGTACCAATTGAAAATCTCAGCCGGCCTGCTCAAGCCAAGGCCACACCCTGGTGTGGCTACGAGGCAGACACACCTTGCAGGCTCCGGCTGAGGGCTATAAAACCCCTCGATCTTTCCTTCAACTTTGAAAACCTCACGTCTAAAAGGCTTTCAAGATGGCATCTATCACAACTGCTCCTGCTGATTCTATTGGGGTCTCGCCCACTAAGGTCAATGGCCATACAGACGAGAGCCAGGCTCCTCTTCCTCCCCCTCCTCCTTTGATTAGAGACCCAAACCTTCACCGATCAGCTACATATCCTTCGTCAAGCTCCAAAGCCCCTAAGCGTTGGCAGGCGTCTTTTGGGCCTCTCCTAAAGGCATATGCCTTTGCTCTTCGGGCCAAGATTTCGGGCGGCGGTGACATGTCCGGTAATGACACCGCCTTCTTCACTTCGACGTCTTGGCAGAAAGGCGTGCCCTTGAACATGCATGATGCATACACCAATGGAAGGGTATATGCACTTTCAGATGTCATGCAGCATGTCAAAAGCCCTGTTCTGAGTGATGGGGGCCATTCTTTCTTTTCGTATCTGGACAGGTAAGTATGCATATCGCATTGCAAACAGTGACTCGGCTTTTAACACTATTTGGGCACTTAGCTACATTGATCATGTCGAAGATGTAAGTTCTCTGCATATCCTATCCGTCTTATACTTACACGTAGTTCAGTCAAACAGAACCGATGAGGACAAATTGCGCCTGGCCGAGGAAAAGTATCGCGCCATCAAGCGTGAAGCCTCGCTGCAGTTTGAATTGGCTGAGTTCAAATGGAAGGAAGCTCTTATTAGAGACCCCACCATGACCCTTGACAGTTGGATCAAAAAGTATGGATATGATTATACCGATGCCTGCGAGGAGAGGGTCATCGCGAAGCAAAACCTGAGACGGGCTCAGCAGAGTGGCTCTCGAGACGTTCTGAGGCAGAAGGATACGATGGAATCTGCCATGAACTCTCATGGGGAGGTCCCTGGGTATGTCCAATGCAAACAAGATGACAAGGGTAGCTCCATGTGGCCTTTATTGTTGTCTGATCATCATATCCCGTGGCTAAAATACTCATAGGAGCAATATGGCATGTGCCATGGGCGACGTCAGTCTAGCTACAACCGCCGCTGGAAATGGTCCTCCCAAAGATGTAGTGTATCGACCACTACATGTCCTTCCAGGTTTCAACGTGACAGGTGAGCATTGGGCTAGTAAAGGACTCAAAGAGCGCAGGGATCTTACCGAGTTGCCTATTGATCTATTCGACGGATTCACCGGATCCTGGGCGGAACTGGGATTCGGCGAGACTGATGTTGTTGACAAGCCTTATAAGAAAGGCTCAAAGGACCTTGAAAGAATCCGTGCTACTATTAAGGATTGGAGATTGGTCTTGCGATATACGGACATGCAATCATTCGAGATAAGCCGTGGTTTATGGTAAGCGTCCAACTAATGAATAAGGTCAACATCCTAATCAAATTGCCTCACCAAAGGAATATTCCAAGTTTTCGCACAATTCTGCCGGATTTAGCAAGGACCGCTCCCGCCCACCTTCAGAGCCCCGTCCTCGTGACAACACGGCTTCTTTTGGCTTACAACGCAGACCTTGTTCTTCGTCTTCCTCGAGATCTCTTTTCCAAGCTATTCCCATCAACCAAGGATACCCAAATCACCAACGATACGGTGGAGGAGGCCAAACGCCTTGACCTTTCAAGCCTTGATTGGCCTGAGCACGAGTTGCTGAACGAGTTATTCCAGACATTCCCGTTTGCGAAATTACCGCGGGAAGAGTGGGATGGAGAGAACGAGCTTCATGTCAGAGGACAGTTTAACAATTTGTATCCCACTGTATTGGGTGTCCTTGCAAGAAAGGTTTGATTCACCACGAGATGGTTTCGGTGCATAGGCATATAGTAGATTGAACTGGGATTCAGAGACCTGCCTGCGTGTAGGGTCGGACGTGTGGCTCGCGTTGCGGTGGCTGGGTTTCAAGAACTTGAGGTTGACGACGAGAGCTGAGGATTAAGTACTTTACATTTTTACTATTGGAAGCAAAATGTCCACTCAACATCGCCAAAGTCATACTTTATGAAGTAATTCGTTTATCCATAGAGTTCATGAGGCTCTGAATGAACAATCGGTCGAGGATAACTGCCAAAGTGTCCAGTATGTATCCGGGCCAAGCTCTCACGTCTTGGTTTGGAACACGTCTTTTCCTTGTCTGGCCCATCAAGATCCCTCAAGCATCCGAGTCCTCGTCACTATCCTCCTCCACAACAAGGTCAATAACCAAAGCCGCCTTATCATTCAACTTATCAAGCTGAAACCCCGCGGCAAGCGCATCAGTCGCATCGTGTATACATCCCGCAACATCAAGTCCAATATCATGCTCTTTGAGCGCAAGACAAATCACCCTAAAATGCTCATGATGTACATCCTCATCGTCGCCTCCGTCAAAGATAAGCACAGCGTTGCGGTGGATGAGACAGAAATCGTCCTGCACGCCAGGATATTTCTTAATGGCTGCTAGTTTTGCAGGTGTGCAAGATGCGCTGGCGACTAGTCGTGTAAAGATGCGAGCGTTGAGAAGGGCGTTGACGGACGACGGTGATTTGGGGGTGAAGATTATTACGTTGGGAGGAAGTGCTGGTGATTCTGAAGGGGGGTTTTGGGTCGTCATTTTGAAGGTGTAAATCGGGTATTGGTGGCAGGGCTTTTGAGATGCAGAAAAAAAGTGAATGAGAGCAAATTTGGGTCAAGGCGTGATGAGTCATCGGGTTCCGGGTAGGTTACTGCGCAACAATTCAATTGATAGCAAGAGAGTGTCAGTATGCAGCAAAAATGAATGGAAAATGGATGAAAACTAGTTTCTCAATGAGAAGATATATCTCTACGAAGATAGATTTGCAATCACTAGAAGCACGTGGAAAACTGTATATCAATGGAGGCCAATTGCTTGCTTCAAGTGGAGTTATTTGCAGTGAATAATTGCTACAGCAACATCGTAATAATGAACTAACTCCATGCGATTCAAATTATAGTCTCTATGGAGTATATTGGATCAATTGATAGATGATTCATCAAATTAAACATTCTTAACGAGTCATATTCACGATGCGGCGGTGCTTTGAGTTATCAGATAATGAATACTTATCGGGCCAGTCAAATCCCGCTTTGAGAGGCAGCCAAAAGCGTACGTGCACGATGAACCTCGATGGAATTGAGGCGCAAGCCAGAATTGAGGCGTAGGGGCCAAAAGAATGGCCAGAACAGTCCCGAATATGCAAGAAATGCGCTTGAGCCGTCAGTGCATGAGACTATTGATACTCAGCGCGGCCCTTGACCAGATTCTGATCGCTCGAGATATGGGGTAATCGCTAAAAATAGACAATTCGCATGCCTTCAACGGCGGCTGACGGTACCAACTGTCAATTATTCTGATAAAATTTGGCATTGAGTATCAGAAGTTTCGTCTAAAAAAGTATTGTCTTGTATGGTTCTTCTTAAAAAGCTCCATCATAAATACAGTTCACTCAGACATCCCTAACAAAGTACAACCAACAGCCCTATGAGCTGCTAGGCTGTGTTGGTCTACCCCAGACATTCCTCACGACGATCTGACTGCGCCCCCAACATGACTCACTTCCCATGTCAAGGCATATTCGGTACCTTCCAATTAGAGTGTAGCAACCAAACTCACCTATGACTCTCAGCCCTACATACCGGGTGACTCACGCGATAGCATTTCCATCTTTCTATAAGTCTCTCATCAGCCCCAAACTAATTATCGGATCCTCATCAGTAATCATCATGGAAAAGGTACGCAAGACCTTCTTCGACCCTTTGGCTACGTCAAAGGGTCGGATAGCTGAACTCCTACAAGCTTTGCCTGTTGGCTCTGCACATCCATTCAGCCCTGAGAGCATATTACTATGCCGAACCAACAATGGCATCGAAGAGATTGATATCTCGAATTACAGTCAAGACTACTTTTTCAACTCCGTTGACTTGGGGGAGATGGGAGAGATTCTACTAAGACGGATGAAGGGATTTAGGGAACATCTGGGTAAGAATGCAAAAAAACTCGCAGGACCAGGTTGTTTGCTGACAATTGATAGCCGTGTTTGATGACTTTCAGATCATGCAAGCTCCAGCAGCTACCTTCAAGATCCCCATAGTGTCAGGAAACATCACTATCCTGGCGGTATCAGAACGCACTCCCACGTACTACGACTTCTGCTTCGCAGATGAAGACTGCAACACCTGCTGTTGGTTGGAACGAACGACCTTTTCTGGAATCAAGCACAGCGGCGATATTTTGTATGCCCAGGATCTTCTGGACTTTGTGCGGATAGACAACGACACACTGACGGAAAAGCCCATCTGTGTTTTTATCTCAGGATATACCAAGACACGGATCACGAGGTTCCTGGGGACTAACCCAGCACTAATGGTAGCAGACCACGTTGACAAAGTAAGTCGCTCTTTGACATGATTTCCCGCCTATTGTGCTGACGGGAGCAGATATTGTACATCATCCCTGTTCCCCTGGACAAGGCGACTATTGGGGATGCTACCATCTGCTGCCCTTTGGTGATCAAGCGTGATGAGGATTCCATCATCTGCTCTATTCTTCCCAAGGCAACGACGGATAGGAACATGATGTGCGACAGCAAGAAGCTCATCAGTCCTTGCTTCCCTGAAGCTGTAAACAGTGCTGACTTCACCATCTCTGAAGTTCTGCCTGCTTTAGCTACGGAGGAGAAGGAGATTGAGAATAATGATGATGTGGAAAGTGAGGTGCAGGTTTCGGACAAGAAGCGTGCCGTGTTGACCACCAACCCTTCAAATCTTCCCTCTTTCTTGGCTGCTTCTGACGCACAAGTTATTCGCTTCAGCACTGGCATTGAGTTCATGTCTTTGGATGCACACAACACGGAACAGGACAATTCAGCGGTTGTTCTTCCCTGCATCTTCGGATCTCAACTCCAAGGTCCAATTCTCCTATCCACCGGAAGTACTCCTTCCAATGTTCCCTTCAAGGATGAGAAGGCTCTTTGCGCTTACTACGAACAACTGGAGAGTATAGCTGTGGTGGTTGATGAGCGCATGACGGATAACGCGCGAAACTTGGCTTCCGGTCTAAGGATGAATACCTTGTTCATCGTGCAGATCAAGACCAAGGAGAGGCATGAGACTGAAGAGGAAGTCTCGGCAGTGTTGAGTTCGGCGAACATCAATGCTGTTACGGCACTTGCCGGACCTCAGTCTTTGATTGTGGGTAATATTGGTGACAAGTTTTACTTCTATCGTGGTTTGGCGAATCACAAGATCCTGGATACGACCAAGCTAAACTTTGGAGCTGATATCACTGATACCATCACCTCGAACAGTGTGGAATCGTTGTTGGCTCCAAAGATTCCCCGTCTTGTCAATCTCAGTGATGCTAACACTATTTATCTTCCCTACTCAGCCCAAGTCGTTCATCCCCAAGATCTAGCTCAAATATTCGAAAGTCTCAGCATCGCCGAGATCAACACCATGCACGACGACATCACCGCCGCAGTTCCCCAGCTCCAAGCCCTCCTCAGCCAAAAGGACCTCCAGCAACTTTCCAAGACCCTCGTCGACACACTCTCCTCCAAGATCGACAAGAAGATGGCCCCTCTACGAAGCGAGTACATAGCCTTCGTTACCCAAAACCTCCGCAGCGATGATCAAGCCATTCTCAACAAGAAGAATAAGATGCTAGGGGATATGCGAAAGGTCAACAAGGAGGTACAGACTGCTCTTGAGCCTGTTATCACTAGTCTCGCGAATATGATCTCTGTTCAGACTACGTCGAAGAGAACGCATGATATGAAGAGGCTTATGAGACAGGCGCAGATCCAGAATAATGTCGAGGCGACCAAGTCGATGACTTTTGAGAGTTTAACGGGGTTGTTGGAGAAGCATGCTGAGGAGATGGGGGTGATGTTGTTGAACATTGAGACTGTGCCTTATAAGCAGATGCTGGCGAATTTGAAGGGTAGGACCATTGATGCCAAGTAAGTCTACGATGCACGCCCGTTTCAGACTTAAATTGCTAATATTACTAGGCCTTGCTGTGCACTTGACGATCGAATCCTTCATCTTGATGGCTTCGACGCTGGCATCATCATGGAACAGTCCCAAAGCCAACACGCCGGCCCCCTCGTCAGCCAAGCCGGTCCCAACCATCCCATTCTTGCCCTTCCCTACCTCAGTCAACAGCGCGGCATCGGCTCAATGCTAGCATGGGTATGCTGGGACGAATTCGTCAACCTCAAGAGTCCATACACAGTTCGCTGGATGGAGAAGTGCAACGAAGCACACATTGCCGCGCTACGAATCATGATGAGAGATACGCTGAGTCAAGCAGTTGCCTCACGGGAGTATAACTTTGAGGCAGGCAGTCCTGAGATCGGTCATCTGATGAGCTCATTGCTTATGGCGGCTATGTCGAAGCTTGCTGCGATGAGGACGAGCGCTCCTGTTGTGTTGGATACCGCCGAGGATACTGTTACGAGATTGATGAGAGGTCTTTTCGGCAATCTCATGACGATCGCTGGATCGGGGGTTAGGCCTTTGAGTATGGTTTGGCAGCTTTTTGGGCTGAATCCTCAGTATGACGTTCCTGTAACGGACGCTGATTGGGTTTGGTACGAGAACGTTGTCGAGCTGTATCCCTACACTGGCTGGCCATTGAAGACGTTCAACGACAATCTTCTCAAGCTTCTTGACAAGATCATCGTGCGGGTCATCACCAAGAACGAGAATGTCTCCGAGATCAAGCAGAGCAAGGCCTACGATATGGTGCAGTTCTGCAAGCTTCGAAACATCCAGCTCGAGCACTGCCGTACTATCATTACCGTCTTCGAGCGAATGCTCACCACAGATGGTATGGATGTTGCAGCCATTGCAGGGCGACTTCAAGAGAATGTCCCCAGTGAGCTTGAGAAGCAGAGCAAGGGCTACACGAGAATGGTCCGATATCTCGGCCATCTTGCCAGAGGCGGCGCGAGACGTTCTACTGATGATCTTGTCTACGGTAACGTGTACACCAAGCGCTCAGCCGCCTTCAAGGATCTCAAGATTGCAGTCGCTCTAGCATGCCAGGACAAGGACTGGGATGTCGCAAAGGAGAATTGCCAGGCTGTCCTTAACTTGCACAAGGAGATTGCTGCCAAGTGGCAGATTCAGCCTGAGCAGCTCAAGGTGCAAAACATCCACTACTACCGCGAGCTCATCGATGCAGATGTCTCCGAAGACGCCGAACAAGATGTCAAGAACCGCACGAGGAAGATCGTCGCACGAATCATGGACGATGCAGAGAAGAGGCGCATCCCATGGCAAGTTGGCAACGACGCAGCCAAGAACAACGTGGAGCCTCTTGACGAGCAGTTCCTGGAGCAAGTCCTCACCGGAACACGCCCTGAAGCCGATACCAAGGCTGTAGTCGAGGTTGCTAAGGAGGAAACCGTTGCAGAGGAGAGCTTTTCAACATACAAGAGTTCTTTGGCGCCGGCATTTGTTTCGACGATGGAGAAGGCTCTCTCGGCAGAGGATGTCTGCGCGATAACCAAGATTCCTGAGTCTGCGATGAGAGTGTTCATCAAGGCGCTTAACCCTGAGTTTGAGTGGGATGATTTGGCGCAGCAGTTCAAAATTGTGATATTGAGCTTGTTGCGTGAGCGTTCGGGGCGCGTAGAGAGTAGACCTGCTGCTAGAATGTTGGGATTACGATGAGCTTCACGAGTAAGAGAATGTGGATAATCGGATTGAGATTTGATCTAGTTTATTAGTCTTGGTAAATCAGGCCTTCTTATGTACAGCTCGCTCTAATTAAATGATATCTTCTAAAGCTTCTCCGCTCGGGAGTTCCTAATTGTCTTATCAACTATCCTCATTGCTCGGAGACATTCTTCATCTCTAAATCGCGGTGCGATGATTTGGATTGCTGTAGGTGCACCATCTGTGGCCTCGGGAATATCTGATATCGATTAGCTATATTGAACGAGTCTTTGATCAGAGAACTTACAATCAGGGTCGAATGGGGCCTTGGCCTTGACGTGTTCGGAATCTTCAAACTTGGATGAGTTGCCAAAAGGAATAATACCAGCAGGGAACTGTCATCTTGTTAGCTTGTCCAAGGTTCTAGGGTGAGGTGATGTTAACTTACATCCAAGACGTTCCACATAAGAGTATAAAGAGGAACACCGTATGTATCATGAGGAATGGCCGTGGTTGAAGCTCCAGGAGCGAGAAGGACATCAAGCTTGTTATCACGATACGTCTCCTGCCAAGCCTTGAGATACTCAAAGCGAGCCTCATTTAAACGAGACAACTTCGCAGGGGCGTCCAGTTCCGGAGGAACGGGGAAGTTGCCGTTGGTAAAAGGATGAACAGCGATAGCCACAGAGTTAACAAGTGGCTCACCGATTTCTCGAGCGACGGTATCGAGATCAGGACCCATTACACTAAATAACTGGAATCCAATTCTTCCACCCAGACCAGCACTTCGCTTAGGATCTTGAGAGAGATAAACGAGCTTATGGCCTGCGTTCTCAAGCGCAGAAGCAGCCTTTGCCAAAGCGCGTCGAACAGGTGGGTGCAGAGGATATTCAGGATCTTCAGCCATGACTCCAATAGTGAGCTTAGTATCCGACTCGCCGAGCTCTCTCCAGGGGATGTCAGCAACGGTGGGATCATAGTTCCAAGGCCGTTGAGTAAGGGTTATCTTCATGAATAGCTCAAGATCTTCGATAGAGTTGGCCATGGGGCCACCGACTGGTGCAATACCAGGGAGGTGGTCCTTAGGAAACGGGTATTCTGACTGGCCTCCGAAGGGAACGCGATCAGAGGTCGGTTTAAAACCGTAGATGCCGCAGCATAAAGAGGGAATGCGGATGGAGCCGGCGATATCACTACCGACGCCGAGGGGAGAGCCTCGAAAGGCGATGAGAGCGCCTTCACCGCCTGTTGAACCACCTGCTGTTAGGCTGGTGTTATGAGGGTTGAGAGTTCTTCCAAAAATGTTGTTCTCCGAATCTGCCGTCTAGAGGGTGTCAGGAGTACAGTCGCTGTAGTATATGGCATAGCTTACCATCATTGTCTGGGGCAGGTTCGTCTTGCAGTACAAAACAGCTCCAGCGTCGAGCAACAAGTCCACGAGCGCAGCGTTCTGGTCAGGAACTGGCTGACGAAGAAACTCGACGTATCCGACGGTGGCATGATGGCCTTTTATGCGATAGGAGTCCTGTTTTGTTAGCGAGCTTCCTGATGTTGAAGATGACGATGCATACCTTGAGACTGATAGGCAGTCCGTGGAGTGGACCAGCCAACTTTCCAGTTGTCTTTAACTGCTCATCGAGTTCCTTGGCTCTTTGGATGCCCTCCTTGAACATAATCTCCGTCAAACACGATGTCTACTTATGTCAGTACTAGTTCCAGCGGATGTCTTGGACGTACACACCAATTGTTGAGCGAGACTTGCACGCTTGGAAAACGCCACGGTAACTTCCTCTGAAGAGAGGTCTTGAGAATGTATCTTGCTCAACAGCTCAGCAGCAGTGTACCGCTCCGTAATAACAATCTCCTTCTCCGTAAGAAGTCCAGACCTGTGAACGGCCTTTGACTCAATGAGCTTACTGCCATTACCTTCCCCAGTATTTCTCAGTCCCTGGAGTTGTTTCTCTGGGAGGAGCCATTCTGTCGGCACAGCATCACGCTGCTTCTCGCGGTGGTGGGCAGCGATGGTCTTCCAGTTGGTAGTAGTAGCAGGCATGGTGAATGATGTGAGGATGATGATATTTTCTGGAGAAGTGTTCTGCTCTCAGCATTGTTTTATTAATGAGAAGGAGACCAGGCAACGAGATTCCGGAAGTCTAGATCCTTCAATCTCCCCACAATACGGATAGACTACCCCATACTGCAAGCCGAGATAGCGTCGCGGCGAGATTTGGAGGGGGTTGTTTTAGCTCCGTGGCGCATGCGATGCCTCAATTTGGCAGCTCGAGCCGCCTTAGTGTCGCTAATGCGCGTGGCATGGAAACGGGGTCTGATCTGCACTGTCATCGTCGGTATCATTTCCGGAGCAGTGGCCGTATCAATCAGCGTATCAGATCAAAAAATGATTGGTAAAGATAAAAGATGCCATGGTCTTCCAAATCAAGTATACCAGGTTTCAACTAGATCAGATCTCAGATCTATCACTCCCTGTCCACTCCCCGGTCCATCACCTTCGGAATGACTTCTCACGTACCATCCCCCGGAAACGACTTCTGTCGTTCCGGTTCCGAGATACCTTCAATGCGCATGCCGCATCTCGAGTTTATCTACCGTATCGTTGCCGAAATGGACAAAGAGGGGGTGACCGAGATTGCAGGCATCGATGGTACCTCTAAGAGCAGAGTTGTCCTCCCTATCAAAGGAGGCCAAGTCAACGGTCCTCAGCTAAAGGGAATCATCGTTGACAAGAGCGGTTCCGACTGGGCCGAAGTCATTAACCCCAATAAGGTGAATACAGTGTATAAAAAAATAAAGCTTATCGTTGATTAGCTAGCTAACAGGGATATAGTCGCTTGTTCGGTTAAATGCCATGTACACGCTGCGGACTCATGATAACATACATATCCTTGTTAAAGCACAGGGTATCTATCGTACTGGACCTGGAGTGGAGGAGCAGGTGGGAGAGCGGGATACCGTTACGCAAGATGAGATGGAGTATTTTACGCACATTAAGTTTGAGGCCCCTGGTGATAGTTCCTATGGTTGGTTGAACGGAGTTGTTGCTATCGGGGTCATGATCATGTCGGAGGGGAGACCAGTTATTGACTGTTATCGGTTGACCAACTTTCCTGGAAAGAGAGCTGCAAACTTGTAGAAGGATACATAGTGGTGATAGTTGATATAACAACATAGAGATGGACATGGTATCTTCGAGCTCCTGATTCCATGTGGGGCTGAATGACTCGGGAATAGCTACTTTTCATACGTGATGTGACTCAACGACGTAATGATCTCCCTGGACTAGTTGAGGCTGAGTCTAAAACGTTGCCGGGTTTCTAAAGGTGCAGGCCAGGCCCTAGCAAAGTACGGTGCAGCCAATAGCACGGTGGCTGTTTGACTAACGAAAACTGTAATTCGAGTCCGTTCACGCCAAGTGAAACTTGACTGAAATCCAAGTCTTGAGATGAAAGAGAGCGTGAGTAAATTGATGATACCTAAACTACCAACATCACGACCTGATGATTCCCAATATCTTCCATACAATTCCATCCAAATGTCATTAATCCATCGTAAAGTCCTGTTAAATACGCGACCGCATCTCGACGAGCTTCCAATAGCGAGATGCCAAATTAGTGCGAATCTTCTTGCCGTAGATGATCAAAGGCACAAACAGAGAGCCAATGGCGAAAGCAATGCAGCCCATGATAATGAACATGTTGGTGAGACCCATAGTTGTCATCCAAGGAACAATGGCAAAGGTGACACCAACGGAGACAGCGTTCCGCATGAAAGCAATACCGATGAAGGCTTCAGCGACGAGCTCGCGATACGTGTCGATAATGAGAGTGAAGGTGATATCACCGATGGCACCAAGTCCAAAAGAGAAGAATGCTCCGCCAAGAGAGGGATAGATCCAGTGCATGCCCTAAAGAATGTTAGTGAAAGCTAATAAGATGAATGAGGTCGACTTACCCGAGCAGCTGTAGCACCAAACATGATGATTCCACCAGCGATGAAAAACGTAGGAATGACGAGAGGATACAGCCGCATCTCAGGCTCGTAGACACCACCATTGCGTCGCGCAAGTCGAACAACAGTCCAGTCTGCAAGAGGTCCTCCATAGATGCTTCCAAAGATGTTGCCAACAAATGGGCCAAGGGCCATGTACCCAACACCAGCGGTGGTGAAGCTATAGGGAGGAGCTGAGAAGACAATGGAGATGATCTGCATGAAGATAACAAGCCAGCAGACTCCAGAAGCAAACTGCAGAGCCGTGAACATGACGTGGGGAAGGGTGATGACATGGAAAGGCATCATGAACAAGCGAGGAAGAGATTCGCTTGTCGTGGTGGTTAGACGCATGCACTGACGGTACGATTTCATGGGGATGGTAGGATCAGTATGAGTAGCGACGGGCACAAGATCACTGCCGAACTTGTTCTTGGAGTCGATGTCTTTCTCAGTGGGGTTCTGCTCGGAACATGCGTCATCGTTATCAGCCTCGCCGACCGAGACGGGAATGTACTTTGTCTCCTCAAAGGCAAAGATGAAGACGACAAAGAGGATGGTGAGGCAGATGGAAAGGGTGTAGTAAGACCAGCGCCAGCCTTGGTGGGCAGCTTGTGTACCCGCGGCCATGGGGGTGAGAAAAGAACCGACCATGACGGCCATGAAGTAGACGGCATTAGCAGATCCACGATGATGAACAAAGAAGAGATCAGAGATCTACACCTATCAGCAACGGCCTTGATGTTGAGGGCATGGGACTTACAGTCATCTGAACAGCAGTTTCGTTGATAGCACCACCAAGACCAGTAATAACCATGGTGACGATCAACTCAGGATAGCTCTGCATTCGCGCGGTCCACCACGAGACACCAGCAAGAACAGCAGTAGAGAGGATGTACGCAGAGCGACGTCCAAACTTGATAGCAAGGGGGATGAAGAACAGGCAACCCATGGCTAGACCAGCTAGCTGGGCAGATTGGGCATTGGTCAACTGCTGAATGCTAACGCCCATGTCAACAGTCATCTGCTGCCAAAAGACAGTCTGGATGGAGACATTGGTGAAAGCAGCGACCGTGACAGCGATCGACAGTCCAAAGTTGAATAGCTTTCGCCATCTAGGCCAATTCTACAACACGTTAATCAAAGTTCCTGTCTTACAAAATAGGGAGAAGATGCTCACGAGAGGTTCATTTGGATCCCTAGAGGGCGTTGGCTGAAGAACGAAGCGCGACGCGTCGGTCGCTGACTCTGCTGCGAATTGGTCAGTGGAATTGTCGATGATGAGACAGCTTATGGTGTTTTACCCAAGATCAGGCGGGCCTCTCCCGGGATGGGGACACGGTCGGTGGAGGTCATGATGGGGAACTTGACTCGCTTGGGGAATTGAAATGGGGGAGAAAGTGGAGGTTTGTGATGCTGAACTTGATCGTACGATGTGAGGAGAGAGGCAAGCACAGGACTATATATCCGTTGAATATCAGGCCGGTCTGTGATATCAAAGGTACAACATGCAGTGCAATGAGTCTTGCTTGATCTGCACGAGACAAACTTGATACCATGGCCGTCGGCCGTCTCTCTCAAGGTCAACAGTGCGTCGACAATGAGTACAGGGGGGGGTATAGGGGTTCAGGGTCCGTGTACCGCGCTCCCGCTATCTACCACTCACAAACCCTGTCCGAGTAGTCTATCTGCAAATCACAGACAAAGGCTATCTCCCCGCATTCTCTCGTTCCGAAATGCACCAGAAAAAAACTTGTGTCGCGATAACAATTTATCCCCGTCGACGATCTAAACTGCTTTAGGGAGATACACGCGCGGCGCCTCTTTCACCCCTATTCGTATAAACTTCCATCCCCAGCCCCGCAAAGTCAGAATTATCGCCTCCTTTCGTCCAACGCACCAGTCCATCAGTTCACAATCCCTGGGCCCCCCCAACCCGACCCAGATCTAAAGAGATAGAGAGAGACACGCACGCACTATGGCCCGATCACGCGGAGGCTGCCTGAACTGTAAAGCCCGCAAGCGAAAATGCGACCAGGCTCGCCCCGAGTGCCACGCTTGCTCCCAAAGGGGCATGAGGTGCCAGGGCTACTCGACTCCCCTCCGCTGGGTCAATGGTGTCGCTTCCAGAGGCAGGTTTGCTGGCGCATCTGTGCCCGACGCGTCATTGGTCGCGACTCAATTGCCTGAGAGCAATCAGGATCAAATGTCGATGGATTCCGAGACTTCCTCTGCTCCTAACCATGATACGTCGAGCACCGCGTCGGGCTCAATCTCGTCGTCAGCCTTCTCACCCCAGGCCATCGGCGTGCCCTCAGCCGACGCTCAGGACCCGAGATTTCAGAGATGTACGTCGTCGCTCATTTATCGCTCCTCATTTCGATACCCGGCGTGGTTGCGTGCTAATGTCTCGCTAGTTATGAACAATGGCCTCAATCGGCTGTACTCTACGGAAGCGAGCTCATGGATCAAGCCCTTCTTTGAGCAGATGGCTTATCAGAGCCCGGCGCTGGTCATGATCGCCGGCGCCATACAGCTCTACATGGACGATGGAAATCGCGGCATGTCTGTCAAGTCGATGGAATACACCGACTTGGCCCTGCAGACGTTCCGACAAGAGCTTTCCGCTCGGTATGAGCGAATGCACCTCGCGACAATATGCGCTGGCTTGCTAGTCTGTTCGCTATGTGTACGTGTTCCCTTGACTGCTTATTCCCGGCCTCGGAACCTCGGAGATTAACACCGTGCGTGCAGCTACTGCAGACCCAACCATGGACAATGTACCTCGAGCTCATTGTCGACGTCTACGATCTCAGGACCAAACTCAGCACCGTTGGTCAGATCTCCAATGATCTCCATACCCAGCATCTTCTCGAAGTTCTTGGTGTGATGGATCTACCGTCCAGCGTCATCGGTCGAGTAAATCCTTCCATCGGCGTCTGGAAACTCTTCCGTAGTCTCCAAGATGGTCGCGAGGAAGGCCGAGCGACCGGTATAGAAGTCGTGTCAGGCATACCCCGCTCTCTCCTCGACATCTTTGCTAGCATCGTGGACAACGATCCAGAGTACACCGAGACTCGCTTCTGGGACTGGCCCGGACAGGTAGGTGAGTCGCTGCAGTGCCACTACTGGGAATGCTGGCGGTTGGCAGGCATACTGGAAGTCCGTCGTCGGCGGAGAATGGAGCGGAAAGCAAGAGGGCTCCCTGACCGAGAGGACGGCGCGTTGAGGAAAGGTCCAGATACAGAGGTCGTTCTATGCCGCCTCATCTCATCGATAGATGCCCTGCAAAAGGCCTTTGAAGAGCCTCGAAACCAGCACCTCCTTGTCCACAACGGGCTCCCGTATGCAGTCGTCAACGCCGGTCTAGAGGTCCCGCTCCTCAAACAACATCCGACCTGGAAAGCAACACTCGACGATGTCAGGAAGACATTACTTGGCACTGATTCCTTCGATCTAATCAACACCATATTTGAAATGCTTGACGAGGCTTGGGCAGATGGGACAAACAGCTTCGATATTGAGAGCGCAGCACGCTCCAGGAACTTTGAACTTGCTATTTTTTAACGGCGTTTGGGATTCATCGGCGCATGATAATCTTATGACTCTATTATGTACTATTGCACTACTATTTATCACTTGAAATAAACGAGGCCACTCGCTGGATGAGAGACTTTGTATACTCCGTACTGGGCGCCGAGTAGTCAACCGTGTAGAAAGACACAGACGCCTTGCCATTCTCGACAACATAAGTCTCGCCAGGGAGAGAGCAGTCACCATTGATGCAAGCATTCACACCAGCAGCGTAAGGCTTGATGTTGGCCCAAGTAAACGTTCCCTTCGCTTTGTCGAGGACAGCTTCGTTGACGTGAGCGTTTCCAGTGAATCGCGTCTGCACGAAATCCGGGTTCTGGTATTTCTTGGTCAAGACGGGAAGATTTACACTGACGCCGTAGCCGAGGGGAAGAAGAGGACCGTTCTTGGGGGACGTGGCGATGAAGTTCTCGACGAATTTGACGGAGGCTTGAGCGGCCCAGGTTGCAGGGTTGGTTCGGTTCTTAACCTCAAAGTAGGGGACTTCTTGGTTGCTTGCTGAGATGGCAATGGCTGGAATTCCACGGTTGGTAGCGGCATATCTATACTTCGTCAGTTCTGACACTGCCCCGTTGGGTTTATATATACGCACGCAGCTCCAGCAGTGCCGGACAAAGTCCACACGAAACCTCCCAGGTTGGTTCCATAGTTAGGTCCAGTAACAACGAGATCAGGAACGCTAAAGTTGGCGAACTTGGGGAGGACGTAGTCCAGAGCGACGAAAGTGCAGGCAGCGGGAGTGCCATTGTAGTACCAGATCTGGCTATCCTTTGGATCGTGTCCAACCTGTGTCATGTCAGCGGCCAATTCGAAGGGTGATGCTTGGAAGAACGTACTGAAGGTGCACCCTTGGGAATCAAGTCGTACTGCGATGGGGCAGTCAAGTTTCCTTCGGTGGTGAAGTCGGAGGTACCGCCTTTTCCGCTCTGCTTTGTCGCAGGGGCAACAAGCCAGACTACAAACATGTCAGCGATATCTCTCAGTGCGACGAGGCTGTCTCACCATTGTGACCCTTCTCCTTGAAAATGCGATACATCTCGCGCAAGTTCCCAGAACCGAAGCCATCGTCATTGTTCAACAGGATGTTCAATGCATTAGCACCTGAGGAGAGCAGAGCCGCTCCAGCGATCAAGGAAGACAGACGCATTGTCACGGAGGTCCAGGGTATGCTGTTGGTGTCGAAGTAACGCCTCAGTGCCAAAACAAGAGAAGACGTGACACAAAACAATCAATTGAGTGCTCACGACGATCTATTTATCTAAACAAATCCAACGGAGAGCGGCCATGTCCGTTATCGCATTGCCAAGCGTTCAAAAGTTCCCATGTCTATCATTATAGTATCTATCGCTCGTGTGCTCTCCTTCCAAAAGTGGACAAGGCGAGGAGATGATGACTATCGCTCTTGATGCTGCACTATCAGTTGTCATAGTGTTTTATATGACGCTGAGATAATCAGCTAGCGCAGCTTATCAAGCGTTGGCTATCGCACGCGGGGTTGAGGACCAACCATGTCATAGTCAAGGCTCCTCGGATATTACGGCGACAAAAGATCCAAGGGGAGGCAAGAAAACTCAAGTCCTTCATCCTAAGTGATAAAAGAGATTAGGTCAATTTAGCATAAACTTAGAATGCCTTTTGCTGAGTTTATTTTGACACCCTATATCAAGGTCTGATGTTTTCTTTCTCCCCGAGGTGATCCTGGTTTCTCAGCAGAGGAACAATAATTGTCCGTCAAGGTTTGATATGCTTATTCGCTAGTTTGATTGTGCTGGGCTACAGAAGACTAAAGATGATGGCGCCTACACCAAGCAAGACACCAGCCCCCAAACCTCCAACTCGCGACGCCAAGTTCTCATCTTCCTCTGGCTCTTCATCATCCCCTTCCAGCTCCAACTGAGGCTCACGACTACCCCGAACGACCTGGTCCGGAGCGATACATATCAGCCTATGCATACCAGCACCCGGTGACGCTGAAAGGAGCAACGGCATGGTCTGCTGAACCCTCAAATCATACATATCAAAGTCTTTCCGATCCTCATCGCCGTCAAGCCCAATCCACAAACCACTGCCAAAAGTTATATAATCTTTCGGCAGATCAAGATATGGCATCTTATCTAGTGAACAACGCGCCGAGGAGAAATTCCGCGGGATGGCTGAGAATAATAGTTAGCACATAGTCACACATCCGAGAATGGTTCAGAAATACTTTGACTGATGTAAACGTATCCCTTGCATTCGTCGCTGAGTTCCACAGAGTGCAAACTCGGACATTTGGTAGCACGCCCTATAACAGCATGCGTTGAATTCTCGAATTCCCGGATGCATTTCTCGCTAATAACGCCTTTGCACGAGTGGTTTGCGTACCGTGGGTTATCAGGAGCATCCATATCCGCGGGGTTCTCAGAGGTCCTGTTTACAGCTTTCAACATGGATGCGCAGACCCGTATATCTCTTCCGACTGGATATTTTGGGTCTGCGAGTGTTTTGTGAACGCTTATAAAAATGCTGAGCTCTTGACTGGTATCGACATCTCCGAATACGAGATTCGGTCCACGTCTGTCGGTTACGGCGGCGGTTACGTACCAGGGCCAATTTTGTTCTGCGAACTTGGTGCGCGCTGTGCGCGTTGAGTTGTAGATCAAGTAGCCCTCACTAACGCTTCGGATATCGGTAGGGCAGTCTTTGGGCAGCGAGGAATTCTGCGCAAGACATATTCCTGCCAGGTGGAGGAAGATGACAGCGAATGTTCGAAGCATTGTGTGAATTTGGTAATAATGATGAACTGGAGACGATAAATCTGAGCATTGAGGAGTCCCGTCAGAGCGGAATGGCAAGATAGATATACCCTTCATCCTTTTGGCCCCCATTTTGCATGACTTCATTGCAGTCCTTGGCGTTTGCCTGTTTAGCTATGCCAAGCAATCCTTAAGTTTATTCGCTAGCTTGATTGTGCTACAAGAGACTAAAGATCATGACGCCAATAGCAAGGAAAACAGCAGCCCCAAAACCTCCAGCTCTTGACGCTGTGTTCTCATCCTCTTGCTCAGCTTCTTCTACCTTGAGCTCTGGCTTTCGGCTATCCCCAACAACCTTATTAGGAGCAACACATATCATCTTTTTGTCACTAATACCATCGCCCGACACCACCATGAATATTGGAATTGTTTGCTGAACTCTCACATCGTAAGAGTCGAAATCATCGTAGTCGACATCGCCTTCTTCTCCTGTCGAGACAGAACCGGCATATGTCCAATAGCTGTCAGGAACATCGAGATTTGGTACCTTTTTGACTGTGCAACTCTCCGTGGAAAGATTCCGCGTCTGGACTAAGCGCAAGTCAACAATTAGTTATGTAGTCAGACATCAGACGAGGTTCCAAATTACCTAGCTGCTTCACCGTGAGGCGCTCCTTGCATCCATCGGTGAGATTGAAATCCATGAAAGTCGGGCAATTTCTGCTAGGGCTTATCGAAAGAGTCGAAGTCTCGAGTTCTTTAATACATTCGTCGCTTACGACCCCTTTGCAAGACTCATCCGCATCGCCTGGGTTCTCAGAGCTGCTGTTGCGTCCTTGGAACATGTAAGAACAAACCCCAACGGACTTGTCACCGATTGATCCAACAAGTGGTTGAGGAACACTTATAAACCCCTTGATCCACTGCATGGAGTGTCCACCGTCGAAGTAACTGTCTGGGTCGCGTTCGTCGGTCACAGCAGTGCTGATATACCATGGATCTTTCTGTCCCTTGAGTTTGAGGGGCACGGTGCCCGATGCGTTAAAGACGATGGCTCTCCTGGATTCTTCTGTGATCTCGCCAAGGCTGCAGTCTCTAGAGATCGAGGTATTCCGGGCGAGGCATGTTCCCAAAAGGTACAACCATATAAGAGTGGATATTTTAAACATGTTGTATAAGTTACTAGCAATGCCAGGCTGATAATCAGACTGGACTCGTGCGTCCTCCGGGGATGGGACGGGTTATATACGTCCTTCACATTTTGGCCCCCAGCTAATGACTTCATCGCAGTCCTTGGCGTGTAGCTGTGCCAAGCAATCATTTAAGCGTATTCGATAGTCTGATTATGCTACAGCCTACTACAGAAGACCAAAAATCATAACGCCAACACCAAGGAAAACAGCCCCCAAACCTCGGGCTCGTGACGCCATACTCTCATCCTCTTCTTGATCTCCAAGTTTCGACTTAGGTCTCCGACTTCCTGGAACAACCTGATCAGGAGCAATGCACAGCAGCTTGCTTTCACTACTATCATTGCCCTTTG
Source organism: Fusarium miscanthi (assembly GCA_014898875.1). Taxonomy (NCBI): domain Eukaryota; kingdom Fungi; phylum Ascomycota; class Sordariomycetes; order Hypocreales; family Nectriaceae; genus Fusarium; species Fusarium miscanthi. The sequence continues at coordinate 24,820 of JAAVUA010000125.1, forward strand.
CTACAGACATCAACACAGGAATAGTTTCCTGAACTCTTTTATCATAACGGTCAAAGTCCTCGCCATCCTTATCACCGTCAAAACCTGCCCACTCCCCAGTGCCGAAAGTCGTGTAATTAGCTGGAAGATCGAGATACGGCATCTCGTCGAGTGAACAACTTGTCGCGGAAAAGTTCCATGCCCTGGCTAAGAGGAAGAACACGCTTAGTTAGCGATACAGCCGGATGCCGGAGATAGTCAATACTTACTGTTGCCGGCAAATACCTGATTCCTACATTCGTCGCTCAGGTCAGGCCTCAGTGAGGTAAAATCCGGGCATTCTTGGCCAAGCGCAGGGACAAGCAGAGTTGCATTCTCATATTCCTTGATACACTTGTCGCTGATGACTCCTTTGCACGAGTATTCCGCATTATCTGGATTTTCGGTGGTTTTATTTATACCTGCCATCATGTGCGAGCAGACCCGGATGTCTCTTCCATCTGGACTTGCACCATATCCTCGCGGAACACTAACAAAGACACCGAGCTCTTGACTCGAGTCGAGCCTAGAGCTGCGCCCAGCGGCGAACTCGCCGTTAGGAGGGCGCACGTCCGTTACAGCGGCAGTTATATACCACGGTCTCGATTGTCCTTTGAATTTGTAGGACAGTGTGCGTGTCGAGTTGTAGATCAGAAGGTCCTCGCCGACGCGCCAAAGTTCCATGGGGCAGTTAGTGAGCGAGACGGCATTCCGTGCTAGACATGTTCCTGATAGGTATAACAAGATGGCTGCGACAAATCTGTATCTGTATAGGTTGTCCATTCTTAGCAACAATGGAAAATCAGTAGCACCACGGAACTGAACTCCTTGATGCTTTTTGGGGAGGGATGCTAGAATGATTGAGATTATTGCTATTAGGGGGGAATGAATTCCGCGTTAAATGCTCTTCGCATTTTGGCCCCCAACTACATGACTTCATCGCAGTCCCCGGAGTTTACCTGTTCAGGAATCCTTCACAATGCAAATCTCTTGCTCAGCCCGCTATCGAAGCGCCAAGGCGGCGCAAGCCCAGCCAACACATACTAATTGGCGATCATCGCTTAAAATCTCCGGCCTTTTGAAACGATTGACATGTCGGTTATGAGAATGACGTATGGCTACATCTCATCTTTGACCAACGGCAGTTTAATCGCTACGCACGACGAAAATAATTTGGGGGCTATTTATGCCTTGTGTCTATGATGTATCGATCTGATACTTGTTTTTGAGCTTTGATGTATTAGGTTAGAAACTCTGCGGTTGGTTGAACAGGTCAAAGTCGGTATATCGCCCCTCCTGCAATAGCTCATTCGTCCTCGTTGCGAAATCTTCTGCCTCAATGTCCAGTGTCTGCGGTATGATGGGCGGTGTCCTCTTGAGCAGCCCAAGAGAATGTTCCAGCAAGAACCTTACCATCCATCCATCCAGCTTGTGACTCTCCGTTGACAGAAGACAGATCTTTTGGAAGGTCATTAATCTGTTTATCTGCTATGTTTCAGCGCCATTGATGCATCGTGTTGGTAGATTTGATCTCACCATTGCTTCTGTGGCTGGCCAGTACTGTCGGAGTTCAATCAGCGCTTCGAAATTCGTGTTCAATTCTTGCCGCGCTTTTGGGATATCCTCTGGCTCTCCTAGCAAAAGCGTGTGCAGAAGCACAGCAGACGCGACGGTAGTCATGTGGCCAACAGTCGGGTAGTTCTGCTGACATCGGCTCATCTGTCGGGAGGTGTGTAACAAACTGCTGAAGGACGAAGCGTGGTATTTGCACAGCGCTATGTGATCTTCTTGTCCCATGTATGAGGGCTCTTTGGTCTCGAGAGAGTTGAAGTATACCAGTGCGGAGAGGTGGTGGAATACTAGATGAAGAGCGATGAAGTGTCCTCCTAGATCGTCCTGTTGGTAGCTGTAGATATTCTGTATCGTCATCTGCATGTTCTCCGGCAGGTTGGCCCTCCATGATTCGAGCTTCTGGCCGATGAGTTTGATGGCATCACATTTGACCTCGGGTACCATATCTCCCTTGGCCATAGCGCGGTTCAACCCTTGAATTTGACCAAAATGCTGGATCAAGGTCACCATATAAGCAAAAACACCATGAGTTCGAGTAGAATTTTGGAGCAACGATGAAGGCCCAAGGTGTTTGAAGGAGGTTTCGTCCATAGGTAAAGGAGATGACTCAGGGCAGTTAGGGTTATCCAGGTGCCGGGGTATACCAAGGCCTGAGGAGCACCAACGATCCAGTATGTAAAGCGACCACCAAGTTCGAAGAGCCGTCTCACTCCCGATATTTGGATCATCCGCTGAGAAGTTAAGTTGAAGAACCTCAGCCATACCAATCGCAATTCCTGCAAGGCATCAGTAAGACTCACCAATCTGAATTGATGTACATATTGCAACAAGCTTACGGAGGAATAGTGTCTCTGAAGAAGTATTGCAGTTCCCAGCACTAAGAAGCGATAAAATAATACACGTCTGCACGTTTTCAATGCACACATTCTCGAGATCTGCTTGCACCAGCCTCTTTGCCTCCTTCGTCAACGGATCCTCCAAGGCGCGGTGCTCAGTCTTTGGCGAGAACTTTGAGCCAAGAGCACATAGAGAGTAAAGCAAGGCATCTCCAATTTCTTTATCATGAACTTGCCTCCGAAGTGTTTCTTGGTGGAAGATACTATGGGGTCGGCCGTCAAGGTGCGTCAGATAAGACTCCACAAACTCGATAGCCAACTCAGCGGTCAACGTTGGGACAGATTCGTGGTTTTCTTTAGGTGCAGATGTAGTTTGTGAGCTGACGTACGAGGAGCAGGCTAGATTCTTGCGCTGACAGGTGTTGCACGGCGAATCGATCGTCCGCTTTACACACCGCCTCTTGGCCTCTCGACACTGGAGACAAGATGTTGCCTTCATCGCTGAAATGGATTAATAATGTCTTTTCGTGGGATCAAATGATTGAGACTTGGTAGTGAGCGGATGAGATGGATTATCAATGATGAACCAATCGCAGCCTTGTTTGCCCGAAAGTCTCCGGACAGGCTGCGGCCCCGCTTGCGGAGTGTTGAAGCTTTGATTCGCCGGGGCATTGGGAGTCGGAGATACTTGCGCTGGGATTCTGGAGACTTGCTAAGGAAAAGGTACTATACGGCGCTGATTAGGACCGGAGATACTTGGCTTTCAACATTGACACACAAAGGAGTTTGTCGCCGTGTAGTACTACTACAATGTGAAATAATGCCAGGTTAGATTGAATATCGAGTATTTAAAGTCACTGTGTTCTTTCTTGAACTCACTCGACACTCTCTTCAAAGGTACTCACTTCCACTATCTCAATCATTGCTTCAGTCCCATACACTGCATCACTCTTCAACATGTCAAACCTCCTCCAACCAATCACCATAGGAGATAAACTCCCACTCAGAAACCGCATTGTCATGGGTTCAATGACTAGAAACCGCTGCATCGACGACAACAAACCCGGCCCAGCCCAGATCAAGTACTACGGCGATAGAGCCAAGTACGGCACTGGTCTCATCGTCGCTGAAGGCACTTTTGTCGATTGGACTGGCTGCGACTGGAAACACGCTCCATTCATGGTCACGCAAGAGCATGCAGATGCCTGGCGAGAAGTGACTGAGGCTGTCCACGACGTCGGTGGGAAGATCTTCTTTCAGGCCTGGCATGCTGGGAGGTGTCAGCATGATCAGATGCCTATTATTAAAGAGAATGGCGGGAAGGTTCTAGCCCCGTCTGCTATAAAAGCTAACGGAGGAAAATATCGAGAACTGCCTGGGATGCCTGTAAGTTCGTTCTGAGTATGATTTATGAAGACTGATCGAGAGACAGGGACATACGGACAATATCGAGGTCATTACGGATGTTAAGTCTGTTGTTGATACTTACAGACGAAGCTGCGAGCTAGCTAAATCAGCTGGTTTTGATGGGGTTGAACTCCTGGCTCAAGGGTGAGATGTAGCATATTCTTCTGCAGACAATTGCTAACTTACATCACAGCGGTTATCTGCCTCAACAGTTTCTCAGCAGGTCAGTGATACCAATATTGTTGATACTTGTTTAGTACTAACTAAACAGCCGTGCGAATCACCGGATTGACGAATATGGTGGTTCAGTTGAAAACAGATGCCGCTTCATCCTCGAACTCGTCGATGCAATCGCCGCCGTCTTCAACGGCCCCGAGTACATCTGTGTCAAAATTAACCCTACAGACCATCTCAATGATTCTATCGTGGGCTTTGATGAGATGAAGGAGACGTATACATATCTCATCACCGAGCTTGTCAAACGAAAGGTTGGTGTCATCAACCTTGGCCGTCGTGGTGCCGAAACGTCTCCGGGTTCAGGGGAATTCTTTGGGCCCCTCCCTCGGCCTGGGGGCTATCCTATCCCTCCTGGCTATGATCCAGTCCTTGACTTTGGGAAGCTCGTCAAGTTTCCTGGAAGTCCGACTTTACTTATGGCCAATCACGATTATACTGTTGAAGCGGCCGATGCGCTTGTCGGAGCGTGCAAACTTGACATGATAACGTTTGCGAGAGCTTTTATCCAGAATCCGGTGAGTAGTCCAGCACTCGCATGTTCTATCTCTGACCGGTTGAAAAGGATCTTGTTCCTCGTATCATTCACGGAGCACCTCTTGCCAGCAATGATAGAGGTCCTTGGGTTTATTATGGGCTTGAAAAGACACCAGACGATGGTTACAATGATTGGCCAGTATCTTCAATCGCATAGATGTCACTAGAGCAGGGAACAGGCGATCACTAGACTTCCTCACGCGAATATGAAACAGGGACAGATATGAGCAATATGTGCATTTTCCATTCAAATGAATGTGACTTTATAATATACGAGCAGACAACTATGTACAGATGAATGAGCGTCATGGATGAATCACCATGATAATCCCATTTGCAACGCAAAACTGGGTGTCCAGCATCCACGTCCGTGCAAAACCCAGAAAGAAAAGCAGTGCTAGCACTTTTTCTCAGCCGGCTTACTTCTTGAGGGTGAGCAGACCAGGGCGGTAAGGAAGAGCGTTGTACTCGCCACCAACGTTGGGGTTGCGGCCCTGGTAGAGGAGCTGAAGGTTGCAAGGGTCGACAGGGAAGGTCTGGTCGTTGCTGGTTCGGATCAGCTCTCCGTGGCTGATGTCGTTGGTCCAGGTGGCACCGCTGTTGGCCTTGCCGGCGAAAGGGTTGCCCTCGGTACCGGCGTTGACGGTCCACTGGCCATCGAGGCTGTTGGCGGTGAAGGAGCGGAAGAAACGGCCGTTCTTGCCCTTGGCCTCGACGATCATGAGGTACTTGTTGAGTCCCTGGAGGGAGTAGACCTGCACGGCCTCGAAGAGGTTGTCCTCGGTGTCCTGGAGGATGATCTGGGACCCGCTGCCGAAGCTACCGGGGAAGTTGCCAATGGGCATGCTGGTGCGGTAGATGCGGCCGTTGTCACCGCAGAAGAACAGGTACATGTTCTTGCTGTCACCGATGACGGTCTGGTCGATGGGACCGAATGGAGCGTTGGCGATGTCGCCGGTGAAGAGGGCCTGGGGGGAGGACCAGCCGTTGGGCTTGGTAGGGTCGCTGGAAGTTCTGTAGTCGAACTTGTGAGGACCCCATTGGTGGGCGAGGACCCAGATGTTTTTGGGCTTGAAGAAGAACAGGGTGGGGGCGACAGCGGTAGAGCTCATGCCGGTCTGGGTGGCGGAACCGAGCGAGTTGATGTTGGAGACGGGGCTGAAGGCCATGGATCCCCAGGCGCCGTTGCCGTAGGTGGTGGCGTAGACGAGCTGGCCGCCGTTGTAGGGAGCGACGGTGAAGTCCTTGAGGGAGACCCAGGGGGACTTGGGCTGGGCGAGGGCGCCGCTGGAAGTCCATCTGTAGGTGGTGGGGAGAGCGCACTGCGCTGAGACATCGCCGACGGAGGCGAGGAGCAGCAGACCTGTAGAGGCCAGGCTGAGATCGTTGCCGAAGAACTTCATGTTGATGGTTGAGGAGTTGAGGAGATGGGTGAGAGGAGGTTGTGATGATCGAAAGAGAGAAGACTGATCGACGAGGAGGAAGTCAGTATATTATATATGAAATAGTAGATGGACTATGCATGGCGAGATGGCCCTTAATTTGTATGGGGATCATTCGTTGCTGGGGAATGATCGAGCTGGCATTGGAGGAGAAAATATCGTGTATCCACTGGGATACAACGACACACCCCAGTCTTGTTCTAGATCATCCGAACAATGACCCAAACAAGGATCGATCGAGGGGTGCTGAACGAGTTGTAAACGAGCGTGCTTCCTTTTGGAACCACGGAGACGGATCCGAGTGTTTCTTCTTTGGGGTTAGCTCGATCGAGCCAGGTACACTTGGCTCACGCTAATTTTACCAGAGGGGAAAAGTACCTCGGCCTGATACAGGAACTGCTGTAGTGGTTCGAGTCAGCTTGAACGTGCGTGCGTGCGTTTGCCTGAAGCTGAAGCAGTGACAAATACATACACATGTTTCCTACGTTTTCCATTTTGAGAGTATAAACTTTCTTTGTTTGGGGTCCTGCAGGAAACATGACAAAGCGGTGGACACGGCGTGTTTCTCGGACAGAACAGAATCGGTTTGCCAAGCTGAATCATAGTGGGTTTCATCTTGGCAGGCCTGGTTTCAGCCTCCACTCTGTCATCTCATTGGGCCCCTCCCGCGGGACACGACAAGACCTGACCACCACATGATGTCCGTTGCCAAATGGACTGATGCAGCCGTTGCTGTGAAGAGTCTAGCTTACGATGCCATGTGGCGAGCAGATGTGTAGTTCTATGCACCCCAGGAACGCCACCGATATTGGCGCGCCTATAGAGTTGCACCGTTGACCGGCTTGGTGAAAAAGGCCGTCGGTAAATCCAAGCCAGCACCCCAGATTCGTCCCTGAGAGACAAACCCCCCCGGCACGGCAAAGGGCCTCATTAGGCTAAAGGCCAGCGATTGTCATATATTACTAGCGTGCCAGTAGAATTACCTACTGATATGTTGTTTCACACGCCGTCTGTTATTCCGCCTATCAGACTCAACGTGGCATTTAACAGTGAAATGTATGTATTTTAGCCAGATCTGGTGTAAGCGGGCGAATTAAACTATGCGGTTCGCACAGGAAATAGGGAATAGCTACTAAATAATGCGGGGGATGAGCGCGGAGTGCATACGTATAGCCGTGTAAGTCAAGAATATCATGAACTTGGAGCGTTGAGGTTTTGGCGGTGAGGGTGACGATGAGGAGGACTGAGCAAGATGGCCCTGGATAAGGCTGAATGTTTTCCCACGGAACTCGGCTTCTTTGATGTTTGATGTTGAATGTCAAAGGCGAGAACAAAGTGGGTTTGTCGTAGCGTGATGAACGTCCCCTTGAAACGCCAAGTAATATCCGTTTCCTTGATGAGATAAGATAGGGCGACCAAGGGGGAAACGGAAGCGAGATGTAGTGCTACATACTGATAAGATAAGGAATCAAGTCGTTGAAGCTCACCCTATACATCGAGAATATCTTAAATACAGAATAATTAACACACTGCAATAACTTACCCTTGATAATTAATAGAGATTAATAACGCTGTTTCAAGCGATTTTGTAAATCTCGTTTAAAAACAAACATTATCAAGCTCTTCCTAAGCCTTAAACCTTGTATCTCTAGCAAAGCCCTGATTTCTGAAATTCCTCTTAATAATCCAAGCCTCGGTGGTAACCAGATATACGTTACCCAAGTCACTACACAACCTCGATTAAATAGGGTAATATAAGAAAAGGTATATTTCTAGGACAGGCATCTAGTGTACATCTATTCTAAGAAATCTATGCATTCGGCATATGATCCTTCATCCAATTCTCCTCTTCTATCCGTAGCGATCTCTGCCCCCATTTGATAGTCATCCACGCCCCAATCGCTCCCCAAACAGACGGAACCGCCCATCCCAACGTATATCCAACCTCAACAGGCAACACCCACGCCAACGCGATCAAAACAATGCTCACAATCGACCCGGTAATAGCCCAGGCCCAGAGAATCTCAACAAGCATCCTTCTAAACCTCGGCGACGCGTTGTATCGCGCCATAGCTGCCTCTCTATACTCCTTCCCACCACCTCCATCACAAGCCGTGATATCCTCCATGATCGTGAATGTGAGGGGAGGATATTTATCGCCGATGACGTGGGAGCTTAGTCGGTGCCAGCCAAGTCTCCAGCCGAGATGATGCGCTATCCCAGTCCAGATCATGTATGATGTTACCATTAGTATACCGACCGGCATGATGATGCTCAAGCCCCTCATCATCGGCGGATCAGGAATACTGAACCCAATCATAAGAGCCGTCATGACAAAGTACGGAGGTCCAAGAACTAGATGCACCGTATCGAAGTTCCATCGTCCCGCACCGTTGAGAGGACGATAAGTATCGCGCTTCAACGCAAGTCGTAAACCGCGAAGACCGTACTCTCCACCTGATATGAACCCAAACATCGCCGTTATGATGGCAAACATAGCGCCCGGACGTAAATCGGTCAGGTTCGAGATTGTGAAGTAAAAGATAATCGGGATGAGTGTGCACTCCGTCAAGATGAGGAACCAGAACAGGAAAATCATGAGCTTGTGCTCGTGGAGGTTATACGGTAGTGGCGGAGGACCGCGGGCGATTGCATCGGGCTGTTCATATTTGCTCGGCATAGACGGCGTGCTCGGAGCAGACGAGAGCGTTATATTCTCCGTGCCCGACACATTATTCGATGTCGTCGCCATTGCAAGAAGAAACTGGCGTGCATAAGCTTAAAAATAAGCTTATTTCACAAAAACACAGGATAAAAAGCATCCATTAAATCACTCAGGGGCGTTCACTCTGTTTTATTAGATAGCTGTAGCGGTTATGGCGTACGTCAGTGGCAAAAGATTAGTGACAGACAAGTGCGTCAGAACGGTCTTGGTATTGAAAGAGTTGGGGCGGGTGATGATGCTATTTTTGCTTGGCGTGGGCGCTGAGGATGCAATGCCGAGGGATTGGAAAACAAGATTGGCTGTCGGGGTTGGAGGAGAGTGTTGGTTGGAGATAGGAGATTTAAATCCGGGGATGTAACGTCGGATACGGGAGAATGAGATCGATGATGGATGCTTTCCTCTTCACTCGAGTGTTTCGTACTCGGTCTGAGGAACTGTGTTGATGGGTTTGCCATTGTGGGATGATGGTGGAACTTCACAGCGTGTATCATCCGACCAGGCACGCAAAAGACACTGCTTGAAAGCCACCACAGAGCCAAGCCGAGTTCCAAAGCGCTCATGAAGTATACTAAGAATGGAGAGATATGACACTGATAACCCGTCATTGGCACACGTAACTACCGGCGCTGCACCAAGTCTTATTGCCGGCCCGTACGGACAAGGTGATGATCAGACCGGGGACACTAGTACCCCCGTAGAGATCGGATAACATACAATACCGCCGCCCGAACGCGAGATCGGCAAGGCCGGAAGTCTATTCTTTCGCGAGCTCGAATGCGATGCTGTAGGTGGAGGAACAACCACGCGGCCCTTTCTACACCGACTCGTCGTGGGGGGGAATGTCAATGTCGTCGCAATGGATTGTCCATCGAGTGAGGGCATGGCCAACGATGTGATCTAAACACGATCTTGACATGATACTCTTACAACTGAGAAAGTAAACACATAACACAGTGTCACAGAGACTAGGCATCTTGGAACCAAAAACAAAACATGGGTATTCTTGTACTGTTCTAACCTAACCCCGCCCCTTCACAAGTCCAGTCCCTCCTCCTCTTCTAATTCGTCACCAGATCCGGAAAATACCTCCCAAGACTACTATCCAGCATCCGCATCCCCACCGGCTTGACAAGATAATTATCCGCACCAGCCTTGCTCGCCGCCTCCCTGTCCATCTGGCTATCCTGCCCCGTGACGATAAACAGCACCGCCTTGCTCGTCTTCTCCAGCGCTCTGATCTGCCGCGTAGCGCTAATACCATCGCAGACCGGCATCTGGAGATCCATGAGGATGAGGCCGATCGGCGACGAGGTCTGCTGCTTCTTAAAGAGTTCTACCGCCTGGTGCCCGTCTATGGCGCTTAGGTAGGGAAGGCCGCGCTTCTTGCAGTACATTTCTAGGATGCGGAGGTTCACTGCGTTGTCGTCCACGATGAGGGTCATGGGCTTTGAGGTGGCGGGGGGGATGAG
>JAAVUA010000126.1:0-42100 GCA_014898875.1 Fusarium miscanthi
AGGAAGACGGGGAAGGATCTGATGCTAAAAGTGTAAAAAAAGACACAGATACATACGAGAAGCACGGTAGCCCATTATCCTGTGATATCCGATGCTTGGCGGTTGATGGATGAGCTGTTTTTGTGGTGAAATTGTTTTTTCTCGGCAGATGGCGAAACAATGCGTCCATCCATTGCCAGCCAGACATTCCTCTCGCTCGCTTGGTCCGCCAGTGAAACCCAGAGATTCCGGCATCTCATCCGGGCTTGCTTTACTTTGCTTTACTTTTGGTCTGCATCAGAATCAATAACAAGTGGCATAATATGGAGCAATGTGGGCTGTTTCGGGAGTATGGAGTCTTTTTCATGCTTCATCTCCAACACATCATCATCACAATCTTAGTCAGTCAGCCAGTGCTGCACTCACTGTTGGTTGGTATGTGCTAGCTTTTTCACACTTGCATTCGAATCTATCTATTTCCATCTCGATCGATCGCCTCTTAGAACCAACGCTTAGAGGGAGTGTTTGGTCTTTCCTCCGTCCTTGGTACCTGACCCCGATGCCTTAGACTACGTGGCAGCCTCTGTACTCTCTACTCTCGACATATCGAAACCCTGTGCCTGCCTGTGCCTGGCTATCATGCCTGACCCTGGGAGGGAAAACTTCTCTTTTGATCGGCGGGCTCGGGCCGGAGGTTGCGTCGCGCTGTGAATGGATGAGATGCGCTGTGTGTTATGTTATGCTGACTGTGTTGTGTTGCTTGTGTTGCCGGAAACTCACCTCTTTCTATGTGACGTCGGCCCGCGCCAATCCAGGCTCAACCCTTGCTTCATTGTGTCTTGCTTGCTTGGTTCAAGGAACATCATATCACATCAAATACCTGGGCCCTTGCGATCTTGGTTTTGCCCATTGTTTCGGTCTGCTCCGCTAGGCGCGTCAATTCTGTCTACCCATTTGGATGGAGCCTGTGTAAGTCAAGTTGAAGTGAGGGATAGCTGTAACTCATACAAAGAAAATGCAAGGTTTCTGAGCATCCATCGTGGCTTTGCACTACTCTGCTCTGCTCCAGAGCACGCACGCACAATGGACTTTGGTACTGCCAAAGCACGGCATTTGCACAACTGTCGATATTGACCAGTATTATTCTCAATGTCTTGAGCAATTTGTTTTTGCTTTTTTTATTTCAAGCGTCTCAACCAATAAAGCTCTCACAAAGCCCCGGGTATCATCTCAGCATTCTTTGTCTCTGAGGCTCTTCAGGATGTTTATGATTGACCGTCATAGCAGGGTAGCATAGACTGGGGTTTTAGAAACAAAACAATAGTCTTTTTATTCTTTTCTATCTGCATGTCTTCACATTCCAGGACAAAGTCAGCGAGCCACTTCCAACCAAGGTCTCACCAACAGAAAAGAAAATTTTATCTTGTTCTTGTTCAACGGCTTCCGGTTCGTCGCCTAGTCTGGGTCCCTGTCGTGTCAGCGGTTGAGGTGTGACAAAGGCAGGGCGGTTGTGATACGTGAACATCCATGTCAATTGTTGTGCAACGCGATACACATGCCTCTGGCCAAAAGAGGACAGCGTACTGAAGTCACTGAAGAGAGGATGAATCAGCCTCTATCCGTGCAAGGAAGGGAGTTCTCAACATCTCGTCAACACGACATCAGACTACACCAACACCCTTCTTTATCCCTCATCTTCATCCCTGAGCTGTCTCCAAGGCAAACGCCCTTTGTTCTGTGTCTGATGTCAGGATTAGGAAACATTCAGGTACCTCTGGTGTGGTTACACCACGTGGAATCATGCCCACCATCAGCAACTGCGGCTCAAAGGCCGAATGGACGTCTCAAAGCCTCTTACACAGCCATCTCCAACGTACTGCAACTCTGTTGATGCCTTGATTTTCATGCTGATTTGATATGATCGTCGGCTATTCCAACGCCAATTCGATAGGCTGTTACGTTGACAAATACGTCGCCGTTTCAGATTGGGGGATCATCGTCTATGCCGAGCGGCATTTCACTTACACGCTTACACGTATCTCAGGCTCCCGCGCCAACTTTCTGAAGACATTCTCCCTCTGCAGCGCCCAATAACGGAAGATCCGGCTATTATGGGTCAATCCGTCTTACACTGTCTCCCTTCAGTTTCCATTTGTAACGGTGGTGTTTACAAAGACCAATTGCCTTGCTGAGACTTCAGAACAGGGTCTCGTTGTGCAATGCAAAGCCAGACAATGGTGTGGTGTTGCATCAGGAAAGGCGCCATGTCAACACCATACAGCCGAGGATGGAAGTCAAAGGCAAATATGGATCCCTACGACTACGGTTATCTCGCCTATGGGGGAATACACGATTTTCTCCCACGTCTGTCTGAGACCTAAAGGATGAAGGGGTGCGCCCAGTTACACCCGCGGCGCCCCTTGGGCAGCCATGTCTCTAAAATACATACAGAGACTATGTTCTACCGCGCTCGCGACTCCAAGCCATGAATTCCTCTGCACATGTTTTGTTACTGCGTATGTGGAGGCGGTATCTTGTTGCCCACCAAGCCGAGACTGCATAGGACGTCAGCCCAGAACGCCTGTCTCGTACGGTCCAGCACGCCCGTATCGACTATTCCATGCTTATGGCGTCTTTTCGTGCTTCTTATTCCAGTTTCCAAACTTTCAGCTAGACAAGGTGTGACCCTCACCGCCTATATTGTTGGGCTGTGTGAGATACAAACGTTTTCTATCACAGTACTGTTGCTTTTTTAGGCGCTTGATATCTTTAGAAAGAGCACTGAAACATGTTATAGCCTATTAGTACCCGGTCCCCCGATGTGTTGATCTATGACAAGTCCTTACAAGCTAAGTAGAAACGAGTGGTTTTTACAAAAGTGCTACAAGATTGAATGGCGAGACGCCGTGTGTTAGCAGATCATGTTGCACTTGTTCGGTACTTGGGGTTTACGTGATTCAGGAACTCGATGAAAGATTGATCATATATCGTGTTATATGAGCATAATTGTAGCCATAGCTCCTAGGCACTAACAAGCTATCATCGTCTCCAGATATGCGTATGCTCGCCTCGGTTGCCAAAAGTTGATAGATCCGTTTCATGATCCTCCCTCGAGAAACAACCAAGTGCATGAGGCTGGCTCAAACGATCCTGGAATGGCTGAGCTATAGTTCGCTATCTTTGTGTGTTCATCACATCGAGATTCTGGAGCTTCGAGAAACTTTGTGGAACACGAGCTTAGGCCCGGGGTTGAAAAAGAAAGCAAGCAGGGCAACATGTCTAACAATTCCTGCATCTTGGCACTCTCTTGTTGGTAGCTGCGCTCTTCCTTTCTTTTTTTCACGTTCAATAGCGCCTTGTCTTTAAGCCATCATGACGCGCACCATATGTGTATGTATGCAGGCAGGTCCCGCTCCTTGTCTCGAAGCTGTGCAACCCGAGCAGGCAGAGAGACAAGACATGCCATTAACCGGGGAGCAAGCCGGTATCAGGGAGAGACCCAGGCGATTGGGTGTGTGTATTTGTCTATCACTGACTTCTCTCATGCTTACAGTTGCTTGTGAGAAATGGCTATGCCGTGCTCATGACGTGAAGTTATTGGTGTAATACCGGATCAGGTCCAGCTGGATTTCGGATGCTCTAACTAGGCATGGTATGAAGGAGAGATGAGAACAGAGTCACAATAAATATTGGCCCCTTCCTCTTACTCACGGTTATGCTCGTCAAGACTCGGACGTTGTGGTCCTTTGTTGGTGTTTAGTGCTTGTCGACAGTGGATAACATTAACTTTGGCTATGAGACAAGAGCTTTCCCTGTCTCGTTTCCAGCGTTGGAGGATACCAAGTGCGGAGTTCGGGCTCTCACGGCGTCCATGGACGGATGAAGACGGCATGAAAAACACAGTCATTAAGTCTAATGGTGTCGTTAAGTGGAAATGGCTGCATGTTGTGTTGCAAGAGGCGAATTAAGGCGTCAACTATCACGATCGTGAGTGAGCGTCTATCCACATCAACGGCCTCATTTTGGCTTCATTCATTCACGTCCAGGGTGCTCAATTCCTTCATAGGATAACTCCCTCCCAGAATCGGGTATAGAGGCATGGCAAACAAAGAGCCACTGGTTGCGAACAGACGTTTTTTCCCTTCCCAAGTCCCAAGCCTCTTCAGGTCCCGATCCCCCAAATGGTGACATTAGAGGGTCACATCCGCATTCATGATGCCAGTTTAGACTTTTCTCTCTCTCATTTTGCAGGACCAAGTGCTCCAACTGGTTCAAACCCCCCCAACACACGACACTAGTTGAACCCCAGAAAATTTACGGGCCAGTTATCGCGGGGATGGCTTTCGTAAGCTAAAACCTTCAAGGGCACGGCCGTTCGTGGTGCGAGGCCATCACCACCTGGACCACTCATCATCAACGGAGGCGCCCCTGTAGCGGGAGGCAAAAAGGCCAACAAACAGAACCATATCGAAACCCAAGCCTAAAGCGTACGGTTTCTCCGTTGTGGTCCTCCAGCTCAAGCTGCTGTGGCCTCTGGGCCTCTCCCCCTGCCCTAAGAGCACGCTAGGCTGAGACGTTATCAACGATCGTCAAAAGCTTGGCTCTTTGGAGAGCAGGAGTGGACGCTTGCAGGATCTGGGAGCATCTAGAGTTTCGCCTATTCAATATTCCGAGAGATCTTGCCTGGCTATCTCTGTTTCCCCCCCTCAAGTTTTTCGTTAAGGAGGTCCGAGATTACACCTAGGGTGATAGTCAGGGATATAGGTGAGACCATCACAGCCGATACTGATGGATCGTTCGTGGTGGTGGTGTTAAACCCGTGCCAGTTGTGGTTCATTTCTATTCGCTCGATGTTTTGAACCCTGGTACGAAAATTCTTTCCAACAGCTCGCCTTTCGATCTAAGGTGCAGCGGACAGTTTGATCGGGAATAGTCTTGGGGCTTGACAGTTTACGCGAAAGCGAGTTTAATAACAAACTCTAGTTATTCTTGTTATGTATGTATACTGATACCCCTGACTGCAATTCCTTTCCTCAAAGGGATGCTTGTGAATGTTTGTTATTCACAGTGGATTCTGTGCCATGAGTCTGGTACTGTACATATTGCTTGTGAGCCAAGAGGTAGCTGAGAATGGCTGGCTGAAGTTGGCTGCATATACATCCACGATTGTACCAGACATATGCCGCAATTATCCCGTCATCAAATGTAAATCGCATGTATGTCTGGGATCGCATCCAGTGAGATTCGTTTCTTCCTCTCTTGCAGGATCTCTACGGCACCCTGACAGGGAATAATGCCCCAAAGTATAGGAATTCACTGCACTGCACCTGAGACTGCCCTGTCAGATTCTGTTCGGGTATCGGGTTTGCATTGGATTGTAAGGGTTCAGGCACACACAGTAAGCACACCAGGGCCAGGCACAAGAGAGCAGTTTTCGATTCGTTTTCAAGCCAACCTGCAGTAGTTTCACCACTCACAGGGCACCATCAGATGCACTGAACACGCTGACGTGGACATGGCATGACCAGAAGGGAATGGATAGCACATCCCTTTGTTACTGTTGCGCGGTGGGCGAGCTAATTTGGCTATCTGTTTGATAACAACTGAACTGAAGTCTCTGCAGCTGAGCGGCGTCTCCCGGTGTCTCCTCTCAAATTGACCGACACCCTACCATCCGATGGCGGCCGTCCGTATCACTCACACTGACACACTAAAGGACCGGCTGTTTCCAAGCGTCCAGCCGCTTCAAACAATCCTTGTTGATGTCCATTAACCAGCATTAGCGAATTCCCTCAGCGTTTCCCCGTCCCCATAAGTCGGACCGTCTCTAATTTTTCACTCACCGAGCTGGGGTTTCAAGGGCCGTTGGATGGCATCTGCACCTTAAAAAATTATTCGGGGCCCGGGCATGGGTCGAGTCTTCCGATTGGTGAGTCGACCCCCGGACGGGATCTATCCGTAGCGGACCGCCGGGTTGGGCGCCGGAGTACAAATTTGAACAGCGACTACGGCACGACCAACACAAGTGCAATTGGATGCCCTTTTGCCTCACTTTTGCCTTCTGGCTCCTCTCTTTTGCTCTACCGTAGGGGACGTGCTCAATATGTCTCCATTGGGCTTGTTGCATTTTTTCCCCAAGCACGAGACCGGCCTGAGGGTCTGCGGTCTGAGTTGTCAGTGGAAAGCATCGGCCTGAACCGGCTGGAGGAGGTCTTTGTTTATATCTGCAGAATACCAATTCATCTTCAGCCTTCCGGTAGACTGCCCTGAATCATTGGACCAAAGCAAGGCCGCCTGTGCTTTCTATTTTGTCTCACCATCTAGGGTAAGGAAACGCACTTGTCAATGAGTCGGGTGCGAAGAAAGAAGCTTGTGTCGAAGGTGATACTTCCAATGTTAGGCAACTCCTGAACAACCATCCTCAAGGCAGAATGAAAACGTAAAGTGAAGGGAAAACGAAGAGCAGAACGCCTATAGAAGTAACCAAGAGTCCGGAGGCATCAAAGGCTGCCTCTCTGATTCTAAGAATGATCTGAGCCATTGAAAAATTTCAATGATTAGGCAAACCAAACAGTGAATCCATACTCATATCTTCACGTATAAGGAACAAAACTGACATGAATCCCAAACCTGTTACATATCCAATGAGATTCGACTCAGATGGCAAGTGTCTGAAGCCAATCTTCAGCGAGGAAGGGCTATCCATACTCCAAAGCGTCACGCATATGGAGTGCTCCCCTTACTGGTACCACTTCTTCTTCAAGAGCCTTCCATCACGCCCTTGGCCTTTCACAATCAGCGGGAGTCCTTTTACAATAGCATCCAAGACTACAGAGGATCTGCTCCTCACACCTGTCGAGGTCAAGTGTCATGAAAGGACCCGGGGAAGGACCTCTCTGTTCCAACATATCGAGCCTCAAGTACCAAACACAGACATCTTTGCTGGAAACCAGAACCTCCGTATTTGCGTAAACATCGATTCACGCCAAGATCGTTTCCCGGAGACCTCACTGCGAGCGATGGTTTAAGATGTGACTGAGATGCTTTCCAGTCATCCAGATTAACCGAAAGTTATGGAGGTCATGCTGACCATGGACCAAAAGATCGTGATTAGCTTGGGCTGGGAGATTTGATCTGCAGTCGAAGGTGAGCCAGCTTCCTGGCTATATTGCTTGCTGTGAAGTTGTTTATATTAGGGTGGACGATACTGGTCACGAGCGATGGCCTCACTGGGTCTCAAGACAGGTCACCGATCACCCATGGCCTGGTCATGTCAGCGAACTACCCCTATTCCCTGGAACGATGCTTCGTGGTTCCAAAGGTGTTAGGAACCTGGGAGAGAAGGGGAATACACCACGCTTTGCAGTAACTGTATCTAGTGGCGTTCTCATCAAGAGCCAAAAGGACCAACATTTGATGACCACGGAAGCGCGTATTGTCCACCCAGGAGATGTTGTCAGGATGAGGGAGTGCTTATTACAAAACAAAATTGGAATGGCTGTATATGTGGCCCCGGGTACAGATGTTACTCTGGTAAAGCTGGACGAGGCTATCAATTACAAGAACCAGCATGGCACTATTCCATTTACACGGCTACTGAGCGAGGACCCAGATGACGCGCTTCCATGGAACTCTATTGCCAGTCTCGCTGGCCGCTGGCCACCTTTTGCTAAAGTTATAATCGTCGCAAAATTAGTTAGAGTCGTGCGTAATCCTGCCACCACTCACTACCGGGTCTGTTGCTGGAACTTGGCCCCTTAGAATGGTGAATTATTTCCCAATGTTCAGGTGAAAGGCTGAGTGAGAAGTGGCAGAGAAGTGTCGAAAACCAGATAGGGGGAGATATCAAGTCTGTTCCATGGGCTCAACGGGCACATGAAAGCCAATCACTATCCAGGTTCATTATAAGCAGCTCTATTCGCAGGATAGCTGTACCTTGTTGTTTTATCCAATTATATTAAGACAGAAATGCTATTGTAATGCTTCTATCACTCGCTGGAGACCCAGATCAAGATACTCATCTGGATGGGAAAACACAATTCTGAACCAGCCTGGCTTCTCGGAACCAAAGGCTTTACCTGAGGCAAGAAAGACCCTCTTTCCCATCAACTTATCCATGACAAAATCCGTGATATCGTCAGTCTCAACCTTTGGGTGCCGTGCCTCATAAGCCTTGCCGAGATCAACCCACAAAAAGAAGGCAGCGTTCACGCCGGGAGCGTAATCTATGTTATTCCTGACTGCCCAAGAAACGACCCGTGCGTATTGAGCTGATAGTTTTCTTTGGTTCTCGGCCAAGTATGCATTGACAAAGGCATCGTCCTCCAGAACGTTGGCCGTGATGTGGTCAGAGATGGAAGATACAGAGCTGTATAGACCAACAGCGACTATGGCAGCGTGAAGGGATGGGTTAGCCTGGGATACAACGACTCCGACTCGAATGCCATTGGCACCAAAGTCCTTGGACATGCCCCATAGAACGTGTAACCTCTCAGGGTCGATGATACCTGTAGTGTCGATGGCAAGAGCAGATTCGAAAGGAATAGGGGGAGGGTGTTGATCGACAGTGTTCGGCCAGACTGAGAGGGCGTAGATCTCATCGCTGATAAAGTGAACCTTGTGCTTCTGACACAGCTTCATGAAGGCAATGAGAGCTTTGCGAGAATAGCAACGTCCCAAGGGGTTATGTGGGTGACTGACAACTAGACCGGCAACCTTTATCCCCTTGGCTTGAGCATCGAGAATGACTTCCTCGTACTTGGCCACTGCCTCTTCACAGAGGGGATCGACATCACCAAATGCAACTGGAAGAAGTCTGGCTCCAAAACGATACGTAAGATCCGGTACAAAGGTACCGTAATAAGGTTGACCAAGCAAAATGGCATCACCAGGGTTCGCAACCGCCCACGACAAGTGCTCAATGGCAGCGCTGCATCCATTTGTCATGGAAATATGCGCTGGTTCAGTATCCCGAAAAGGCTGTAGATGCTTATTCAAGAATCTAGAAACAGCCTGCTTGGCTCTTTTCGTGCCCGTGGTTCCATCTCCATAGGTAAAAGCCGGGTTGGTCAAGGCCAAGTTATCGTGAATGTGTTTTCGTAAAACATCGTGCATGAGGGTATTTTCAGCCACCCCGAGACTCACGATACCATCAGGATTGGTTTCTTGATCGTAAAGATTGGTGATGACTTCCCACATAGCCATCCCCTTGCATGCCTCTTCGGCTTCGTGGGCGCGTTGTGAGAGTGCCATTATGTGACGGTGGCGTGTAAGTGAAGTGAACTGGTGTATCGAGAAAACATATGATAACTCTCCTCTGGCATACATATCGGCTGCCGAACTACTGTGGCTACCGGTCACCGATAGCCGCGTAGGACAACATTTGTATAAATCCCGATTTTGACTATTATGTAAATTTCCCGTACTCACTTCGACACAAGGCGCGTAGGGCGTGGAATTTTGGCAATTGAGTTCTTGATACTATCTCGAGGCGTCATGATTTCGCTCAAGCCAGATGTAGTTTGGGCTCCCGTTGTGACATAGCCATACGGCAGCACAAGGGCGCTAGAAACTTTATAGAACAATGCATGTAATGACTCTTATCAGGCGATTCTTTTCTGGCTAGAGATTGATTGTCCAGCCTTTATTTTCGTTGTTAAATTACTATACATTCGAAGTCGATAACTCAAAGTCATACCCAGACTCAAGTACTCACCAATACATACACCTGCCTGATTGCCTAAGCATGTACCACGAAAAGACCCGAGATCGATACCTCGAAGTATAAAAGAGCGTCCAGTAAAAGATATTGATTTTCAAAATACGCCAAGTTATCACGATGCAACAAGGAAACACGGCGTGAGGTCTAATGATACCAACGAGCCATAAATCAGCAACTCCTTTTATTTGCAACCCTATATTAACGCTAATATCATTTCCTCTATATCTTCTCTATTTCAAAGTAACAAGCTCTTCAGCGCTGGTGGGATGAATAGCAACACAGCTATCGAAATCAGCCTTTGTGGCACCCATCTTGACTGCAACACCAAAGCCCTGCAGCATCTCACCACTACCCAACCCCATAATGTGAAGACCAATTACCTTTTCCTCAGGTCCAGCAACAATCAGCTTGTAGTTCGTTGGCCCCTTCTGCTCAGGCTCCATCATGGCATAGTACATGGCTGTGAAGCTTGTCTTGTAAACCTTGATGTTGTCCTTGCCGTACTTCTCTATGGCTTGGGGCTCGGTGAGGCCGATGCTGCCGACTTCAGGGTGGGAGAAGACAACCGAGGGGACGTTGCTGTAGTCGAGTTTGAGGTTGGCAAACTCGGGACCGCCGAACAGACGATGTGCGAGACGGCGACCAGCTGCGATAGCAACTGGGGTCAGCTCAACTTCTCCGGTGACGTCACCAAGAGCGTAGATGTTGTCGACTGCAGTGTTTTGGTACTCGTCGACGAGGATATGTCCCTTATCGCCAAGCTTAACTCCAGCCTCCTCCAGACCGATACCCTTAGTCTCGGGAGTGCGACCAATGGCCCAGATCAGGTTGTCGACATCGCTGACAACACTCTCGTTGCCCTGATCATCCTTGTATGTGATGGTAAGCTTTCCGTTGGAATCCTTCTCGACCTTGCTGGCCTGCGATCGCTTGTGCAGCTTAACACCGAGCCTCTCATACTCCTTAGTGACGCTCTCCTGAATCATGGGATCGAAGTTTCGAAGGAAAGTGTCGTGGCGGATGAAGAGATGAGTCTCCGTGCCAAGGGCGTTGAACATGCCGGCAAACTCGACAGCGATGTAACCAGCGCCGACAATAGCAACCTTCTTGGGCTGTGTCGAGATATCGAAAAAGCCATCGCTGTTGGTTCCGTATTCGGCACCGGGGATCTCGGGGGGGGTAGTAGGCTTGCCGCCGACAGCAACGAGGATCTTCTTGGCGTTGACGAGGACCTTCGAGTTGTCGTCGAGTGTGACCTCAGCCTGGTTCTTGGAGACGAGGCGCGCCCATCCGTGTAGGTAGTCAACCTTATCGTTGTTAAGGTTTCGCTCGTAGATGCCGTTCAGGCGCTTGATATAGGCGTCACGCTTGGTCTTGAAGCTGGACCAGTCGAAGGGAGCGGTTTGCTCAACGGAGAAGCCATAATCCTTTGCGTCGTGGATGGCTTCGGCGAGAGCGGCAGCGTTGTAAGTGACCTTCTTTGGCACACAGCTAGATCTTGTTAGCGTACGCTTATATTGCATGGTTCATCAATACGCGCCCAACGTTCACGCAAGTTCCACCAAGTCGCTTGTTTTCGACAATAGTAGCCTTGACGCCAAACTTGTTGCTGGCCATGCGCGCAGAAGCAAGACCTCCACTGCCGCCGCCAATGACGAGGTAGTCGGTCTCCTTGGTGATGGGAGCCATATTGCGTGCAGATGTAGAGAGGTGGCGGGTAATTGAAGCTATTCGCAGCGGGGTCGTTCTCGAGGACGAAGACGAGGTTGATGAGCGTAGGGAGTGGGCTAGAGCTTGCATGAGGTTGCCTCGAGGCTTAACCTTTTGTAATTGGTATGGAAAGAGTGGGTGAGAGATTGGGGAGGGGAATGACGTCTTTTAAAGGGACGAAGATAGGACACAAGATACGAAGAGACAAGTGGTAGGTAGTGGTTGTGGCGGGGTTACTTGAGATTGACGGAAGCGGATTGGATGGGCGTGATTTGAGAAACGAGAATTGTGTTACAAAGACAGTCAATGGAGGGTTGAGTAAGCAAACCGACTTCAATTCAGTATTGGTTGGTTGATGTCAATGGCGAGCTGCAGAAAAGAGATGATTTCAAATCCACCCGCATTAAGGATGATTTTTTGATCCCCGAGCCTAGGTAGGTAACTACAAGCTCCGTTAGCGGGGATGGTGGTTCATAGTGGAGGCCATGCCGAGATCCAGTTGACATTTTTTGGAGTCTGATGATGGTGTCAGGTTTCAAATCAGATAAAAATGGATGTGGAATCATGTTTCAATTCAATTCGATAAGTCTTGTTATTTGCTTAATTCTACCAGTGCTTCCAGAAAATCTGACATATGCCTTGCATTAGGTTGCATCAATTCAGTTCCAAGACTGATTACAAAGGTAGATCGCGATATAAGAAGTATTTCTGCCCTTTCATGGTATTAACTCATGGTACCCAGTGTCTAGTCATGACTGGGGCCACTGTAACCTGGTCACATCATAAACACTGACGATGGTGTATATCGAAACCAAGTTCTCGAACAGAGCTGAATGGGCTATTAAACCTCAAAGACCTTTAACTACCAGCTAGTGAATTTGATTTTGTCCATAATCAGGCTAAACTCGACTTCTCCAAGTCAAATGAGACATCTTTTGAGGCCTCGGAATCGATGGATGCACATGTAACGGGAAGCCTCGCATATGCATGCATATCCGGCAGCATGGTAACACGACACCAAGTTTTACTGTCAGAGACTCTTGAAATTGGAATTAGGCCCCAACCTTTTAAAAAAAAAATATTTCAGCCTCTATTTTTCTTGAGGTGCCCATATGTCTGTCTGTAAGTCAAACATCTCCCAGATGGCACAGACTGTCCCCTTTTTTTTTCTGGTAGAAGCTGTATACAATCAAATTCATGTTCCTGGTCTGTTATGCAACCTAATTGTCTAGGGTAATGCCTCTATGATGGACAACAACAGTGGAAACAGGGTGGTGAAGAATATGACTCAAATCGAACAGCATGCTATTCACATCAAGGTGTTTTCTTCAATATTATCCATTCAAGTGTCATGACGTATAAAGGTGGAGCTTTGATAGCTGAATATCGACAGCTTGAGCTTCGTTGGCCCTTGTGGCTTAAACCCTTACGTAGCCTGTGAGACTCTGGCACGATAGAGGACGAGTTTCAACCTTCCAGTGCGCCTCTAGCGGATAATTGCTTCTGTCAAGGTTCTCTGTCCCCTGTCGCGTCCCGCCAACTTCTGGTTGGTTACTGGACAGCCCATCACCATCTCTCATTTGCTGCGTTGCTCCCTCTCGACTTGGCAGCACCGACCAACCCCCCATAATCCACATCCATAATGGTCCAGCCCAGGCTGACGATCCAATCTCCATACTGAAGCGAAGCACAATTCAACCTCCATCTTGTCTCCCCAACTACATATTCTCCACGCCCGTTATATTGGCTTCGCTATCGATCGCTGTATCGACTGTATAATCGATTACTGCGATCCATTACTATTGTTTACTCGAGAACCTTAATATCTCTCCTGGCGCTATCGCGATCCATCGTCCGTCTCTACCGTCCTGAGCTTCCATAGCTCGTATACGCGATCATGGCCGCTGATGAAGGTACTTTAAGCCCACATCCGATATTCTCTACCACACAAAGCTGACAAAACAGCGCCAAACCTGAACCTCTCCCCTGACGAGAAGCGCACCTATGGACAACTCTTCCGACAGGCCGATTCAGACAGTGTTGGTGTCGTTGTCGGTGAAATTGCTGTCAGGTTCTTCCACAAGACAGGTTTAGACTCCCGTATCCTTGGCGAGGTACGTTTATGATATATATGACCTCTTACTCACTTGGACTTATGCTGATACCTGAATTAGATCTGGCAGATCGCCGATAAGGAGAACCGAGGTTTCCTAACACCAGCTGGCTTTGGTATCGCTTTACGACTCATCGGACACGCACAAGCCGGCCGCGAGCCCACACCCGAGATCGCCCTCCAACAAGCTCCCCTTCCTCGATTCGATGGCATCGTTCCTCAGGTTACAGGTGCCGGTGGCATCCCACCGCCTCCTCCTGTTCCCGTCAGCTCGCCGCCTCCCCCGGCCGCTCTTCAGGCCCAGAGCACTGGCGGACCGATCCGTATCCCACCCCTGACTCCCGAGAAGGTCACACAATATACTGGTCTATTCGAACGTCAACCTCTCCAAGGCGGTCAGCTTCCTGGCGACCAAGCCAAGTCTATCTTCGAGAAGTCCGGCCTACCCAATGAAGCACTGGGAAGAATATGGCAGCTTGCCGACACCGAGCAGCGTGGTGCTCTTGTCCTGACCGAGTTCGTTATTGCCATGCATCTTCTCACTTCCATGAAGACCGGAGCTCTCCGATCTCTCCCTAGCGTCCTCCCCGCTGGTCTTTACGAGGCTGCCTCGCGCCGTGGTCCTGCCTCACGCCAATCTTCGACTGGTCCCGGCATCTCAGCCATTCCTCGACAAGTTAGTGGAACAGCCCAGGTTCGCACAAACAGCCCTCTCGGTCGCCCTCCCATGTCTCCTCAACAGAGTGGAGCTAGCGACTGGGCCGTGACACCTGCCGACAAGGCTCGATTCGATCAGATTTACGCCGACCTTGACAAGGGAAACAAGGGATATATCACAGGAGAGGAGGCTGTCACTTTCTTCAGCCAGTCTAACCTTCCCGAAGACTCCTTAGCCCAAATTTGGGATCTTGCCGATACAAAGTCTCAGGGCCAGCTTTCGCGAGATGAGTTTGCGGTTGCTATGTACTTGATTAGACAGCAGAGAAGCGGTCGTTCTGTTCCTCTACCATCTACTCTACCACCCAATTTGGTCCCCCCCAGCATGCGCACCCAGGTTCGACCACAGACTGCTACATCTGCTTTTGATCCGCCTCCCCCACCTGTTGTACAAGCTCCTCCTCCTGCTCCCAAGTCCGCTTTGGATGACTTGTTCGGCCTTGAATCAGGCACTTCAAGCCCTGCCCCCCCTCCCCCTGCTCAGGCTCCAATGTCAACAGGGGGTTCCAACGCCAACGATCCTTTCGCCGGTGGCTCTGCACTCACACCTACCTCTCCTGTTAAGCCATCCCTCACGGGAACCGGTGGCTCAAGCTTTAAGCCATTTGTACCATCATCCTCATTTGGTAGAGGCTTGACGCAGCAGCCTACTGGTGGTTCAGCTGGCTCCGGCCAGAGGCTTCCGGCACCTTCTGCATCCGAGGACTTGTTGTCAGATAACGATGAGGCTAGCAAGAACATCTCAGGGGAAACCACTGAGCTTGCAAACCTTTCTAACCAGATCTCATCTCTGTCCAAGCAAACCCAAGATGTGCAGGCCAAGAGGAGTACCACTCAAAATGAACTGAACCAGGCCACGTCTCAGAAGCAGAATTTCGAGCAGCGACTGGCCCAACTGCGCACCCTTTACGAGAAGGAGGCGCAAGATACTCGTGCCCTTGAGGAGCAACTCAGCAATGCACGAAAGGAGACTGCCAAACTTCAGTCTGAATGCATGGCACTTGAAGGAACCTACCGTGATACTCAGACGCAGCATCAGCAAGTACTGGCAGCTCTTCAGGCGGACCAACAAGAAAATACCAACCTTCGAGAACGGATTCGTGTAGTCAATGGAGAGATCGCGCAGCTCAAGCCTCAGATTGAAAAGCTCAAGTCTGACGCTCGCCAACAGAAGGGACTGGTCGCCATCAACAAGAAACAGCTGTCCACTACAGAGGGCGAGCGTGATAAGCTAAAGGGAGAGGCGGAGGAGCTTACCAAGAGCATTGAGGATCTTCGGCTGGCAAACACTGGCTCGCCAGCATCTGCTTCGGCTCAAATTGCAAGCCCAGCTGCCTCGACCTCTAGCGCTAACAACCCCTTCTTCCGCCGCACTGCAAGCACTGATATTATGGGTGCATTTGCTTCTCCTCCTCCCACCAAGAATGTCTCTGATAAGTCTTTCGACGACCTCTTTGGTCCCTCATTTCCACCTAGCGCCTCGGCCACTCCTCCACCACCTCCACAGACCTTGTTCAAGCCCCAGCATACTGGCGCGTCGACCGCTAGTGCTGGTTCATACAGCACCCCTCCTGCCGCGAGCTCTCCTATCATGAGTCGCCAAGCAACCCTTGCTGCTGAACCTCCTGCTCCCCCAGAGTCAAGGCAGATCAGTTCCAGCTTCTTGCCTTTCCCTGACCATACTGAGTCGCTCTCGTCCTCTCGCCAAGTGTCGCCCCCTGCTTCGCGTGCTGATGACCCTCTCCACGGTTCAGCTACCCCTGTTCCCGGTGACCTGAAAGCTTCTGACAGCCCTGCCGGTGTTCCTGGTGCTTTCCCTGGCGACGAGCTTGACAAGTCTGAAGTCAAGGACGTAGCCTCTGACGACACTACTCGTGAAGCTGTTAAGGACGAGGCACCAAAATCAACCGAGTCTGCGGATCCATTTGGCGGTAATGATGAGGCCAAGGCCAAGGCCGACTTCGAGAACGCATTTGCTGCCTTCACCACTGCTAAGAACCATAGCAAGCCTTCCCCTGAAGCGAGCAAGTCATCTGCCTTTGATTCGGAGTTCCCTCCCATTTCCGAGCTTGAGCGTGATGAGGAGGAGGAGTCTGACTCAAGTAGTGACAATGGAGGCTTTGATGATAACTTCACACCTGCATCACCGCCCGCCAAGCCCTTTGGCGAGAAGGCAAACGCGGGAGGGTCACCTGAAGCTACTCACGCAGTCCCTGCCAGCGTTTCACCACAGCCAGCCCAGGGAGTCACCCCTCCCGCAGAACCCAAGGTCCCTAGGTAAGTGGTCGTTCATATTCAACATTTTGATGCCAAGAGTTAACATAAACCAGTACCGAGCAGCCTTCGTCTCCCGCAACCGTGACAGAATCCACTGCTCAGAAGTCATCGGTCGATGATATCTTTGGCGCGGCTGCTACCGGAACTGCTCCTGCTTCGCAACAGCCTGCCCCTTCTAACCCCCCTCAGACCAAGAGTGGATTCGAAGACTTGGACAGTGACTTCGAAGGCCTAGAGGATGCTAAAGAAGGCTCTGCCGATGAGGATTTTGCCAACATCTCTCGCTCCGGACTGGACGACTTCAACCCCGTTTTTGATAGCAGCCCACCTGGAAGCCAGACTAAGACTGAGTCCACTGCATTCGGCAACGAGAGCTTCGACTTCATCTCCCACAGCTCAACTGGCGCTGCTCAGCCTGCTGTCGGAACCAACCAGCAGAAGGCTCCCGAGGCCCATGACTGGGATGCTATCTTCTCTGGTCTCGACTCCCCTAGCGCAACTGCTGCCCAGCCTGCTTCCGCGGAGAAACCAGCGGGCGCTGAGTCCCATCCTGGTCAGCAGGCTCTGAACCGCACTTTGTCAACCGAATCCGAGCATGATGACCCAATCCTGAAGAGCCTTACAAGCATGGGCTACAAGCGGCCTGAAGCTCTCGATGCCCTTGAGAAATATGATTATGATCTTGACAAGGTTAGTTGAACTCGATCTGCATAAGGAAACCCCTCTAACGTGCACAGGCGGCGAACTTTCTGGCTAGTCGCTCATGATAAACACAACAACAGAGTTGTCTCGGATATTATCTTCTGAAAGAAGGGCTTAATGCATACTGCATACTTGTTTCCTTACTCCTGTTTCTCCCTGCATCCTCATGATTCCTTTGTTGAATATTTTCTTGGCAGCGAGATTTTCCTTCTGCGTCTTGGTCCCATTGGACACGGGCTTGTTCCCCTATCATCTATCATCTGTCCACACATTGTAGTATCATGAAGACTGATTGTTTGCTTAAGCCTGTATTGATTTTGTCTTTTATGTTGCATGCTTTAAGATTGCAACTGTGGAGATGCAGTTTTGTGTCGCCGATATAATGATACAGATAGAGCAGACACCAACAAGTTACAATAATGAGTTATTCAAACAAGCGTAAATATCATTGTCGCTAACAGGGCATAAATGATACCCATCATACACAATTGCAGTAGCCATTTACCTTTTCCCATTTAAACGCAAATCATGACTCGTCCTCGGTTACTTGACCCTGCTCATAATGGTCTCGGGTCCACGCCCACTATCAATATTGGCAGCCTCCTTCTTAACCGCGCCGATCCAAGACCTCTCAAAGTCATCTCTAGACTTCAACACAGCCTCAACCCACTGCACATTCAGGTCCCAATAAGCCATCTTGAACGTCACGTAAGCGTCCACGATGGCATCGCGGTCAGCTGTCAACAAACGCAAGAAGTGTTCTGTAACACGCCAGGTCTCCTTGATGGAGGCACCAATGTCAGGTGAAGGGAGTGTGCTGAAGCACTCGAAAGCTGTGGAGATATCGTTGAACAGCTTGTCCTGAAATGGGTCGGTACGACGGAACTTTGCGCCCTTGTTGCGCACAGCAGATAAGTAGCGAACAAGTAGCTCCTCAGCAAAGATCTCAACGAAAATATCGACCAGGGAATGGTGTAGTACATGGCGGTAGTCGTTGACGTACTCCTCGAATGTCACCACCATCTGCTTCATAGCAGTAGTTGTGTACCATCGAGGTGTAAAGAAGTCGGGCATGACGGTACCAAAATCGACAGAGAATATGAGTTGAGCGAAGCGGTTGATACACCATGTGCTGAAGTCGACGTAACCGTCACGTAGCGTATTGACCTCGCTCTCAATACGTTCAAGGTATGCGGGTGTGACATGCTGCTCGACAAGACGACGGAAGCTTGAGAGGTATGCAAGGCGGTTCTCGTCCTCGTTGTCATCGATGCAGGCGATCTGGTCGTTTGCTGTAGCCACGAGCCAATCCTGAAGAGCCTGGAAACCCTCGAGTTCGGGGATCTTACCCTCCTCGTAGGGGGTAGCCTCATCTTCAAGCATAGCCTGCCATGACTGCTGACGAGTGCGTAGTCGAGCAAACATGGCGTCGATTACACCCTCAACAACATCAGCGCGCTGGGAGTTGGCAGCCGTGTCCACTTGCTCGCGCAGCATTCGCCATAGGGCAACAAAGTTCTTGGTTCTGAAGTAGCCATACTCGTCCTGATCCAAGTTGGAGCCCTCGACGTTGCGCTCTGCCAGATCGCGCTTCTCTTGTGCAAATATTCGGTCAATCCACTCATCAAGGAACTTGATGATGAGTTCACGAAAGTCGCGAACAAGCTCTGCCTCACGGTTGTCGATAACATGAGGTATAAGCTCTTCTTGCTTCAGACCAATCTTTGCCATCTTTCTGTAGTACTTCTCCGGGAAGCCCACGATTTCCAAGGTATGTGCTGACGACGCCTCGTTGCCATCCACCATACCGACCAGGAAATCGTGCATCAGCTGGTGATATACGCCAGCGTATGTCTTTACGATATTCCACTTCTTTGGCATAAGGTGCGACATTCCAACCTTCACGACGTTCAGATCGTTAAAATACCACTTCATGATCTTGTCCAATTTGCTCGGATCTTCGAGGAACTCTTCTTTTGCTCCTTCGAATTGTTGCTCCGCGCTGAGTCGAATAGCTTGTATGAACTTCTCCTTATAGCCACGTACTTTCTTGGCACCGTCTGTGATACTCTGAAAGCGGGTTGCCATTTCTTTGTGATCTTTGAGAGCTTCCTGCAGTGCTAGCACACGCTGGTCGCTTGACTCCTCGGCCTCCATCACCACTGCGAATCTCACAACGAGCCCATTGTTGTCCTGCACAACGAGATTAATGAGATTCAGGGCAATGATGCCAACATGCTCGTCAAACCAGTCAATCGTGTCGTCTAGCCTCGAAAAGTAGTCCACCAGTGTCGCTTCAAGACTCTCGTCCTCTGCGCGTTGTATTTGTTCCATGGCGTCGTCGCGGATGTTTCTCAATTGAGTAAGTTCGTAGTGGCACGGCAGCAGATTGGGCATGTTGTCGCTGTCCTCGTCATCTTCCCGAAGCATCAGCTCGACCCGCGATATGCGCTCGTTGAAGGTCTCCAGGTTGCGGCGCATGGTCTCGACGGCGCCAAAGTTGCGGTGTGCTTGAGACACGAGGTTTATACTCGCAAAGTCCTTAATCATGTTCTGTGACTCCGAGCACAGCTTGTCGATCTTGATCATTTCCTCTTTGATCATCTGGACCGTCTTCTGGCCGTCGCTCAGTCCTGTCATACCCGATTGTGTCGTCTCAAGCTGCTCGCGCAGGCCGCTTCGGAGCTGGCCATCTACGGCACCCTTTTTGCGTGAGAATTCTAACTTGAGCGCGGGTATCTTGTCTAGATCGTCGGGATGCCGTAGCAGCTCTGAGAGCTTGGGAGCAGGGGTGTCGTCCATTGTAGCGGCGTCAGCGTCGAGGGGTTCCGCGCCCAATCAAATCATGATGTGGGGGTATCGTGTCTTTTATAGTGCTTGGATTTTGGTTCTGGTGTCTAGATATCAAATTCGTTGGGCGTAGGTGAACGTTGAAGCGAGTGTGTCGAGTTGGGCATGTCAAAAGTCAACGTCGCGGGGAGCTACTTTGTTCACTGTCCCCTAGGTAAGTACCTTAAGTACTGGAGGTCGTTCCATCATGTGGCTGACATCGGAGCACAGCCACTCTCTCCAATGACAGTTCAACACCAAAGATAGTATCATGATATAAAGCAACAAAGTAACTAAGGAGTATTCGAATAAGGACACAGTATGTAAAACTTCGTATATGATTTATTGTTCATCTTGGGGTATCATTACAGTTACGTCTTGACCAATTTGTACCTGCTCAGTCTTAGTCGCTATCACTTCCAGAGCTACTCGTCTCATCGTCGTCGTCATCATCCTCTTCTCCAAGGCTCTGTTCGGCAATCACATCACCTTCCTCAAGACTTACTCCCTTGAATCCAGTGTGGATGCCATCTTCCGACTCATTTCCCTCCTCGTCACTCCTGACCTCACCTTCTTCTACATCCTGACCCTTATTTCTTCTTTTGTTCGGTTTGGCCAGACCTTTCTTTCCAGGGGGGGTTTTCCTCTTGTTGCTTTCCTGAGGGGCTTTATCCTTGGGTCCAAGTGTGAAGGTCTCAGGAAGGCTCTGAGCTTGGTCAAGAACCCATATTGTGGGAAACTCAAGCACGCGCGTATTTCTCAGCACCTCTCGCAGGCAGTCTTCGGAGTCGAGTCTAGTGACAACAGAAGGCTTGTCCGAAGGGGTCCGAAACTTTGCGAGAAAGAACTGAAACTGCTTCTTCTGAGCTTCTATCTTCTCAGATGGCCACAAGCCTGCCTCTGTGTCGTTATGATTCGTCCAAGTACCTGTAAAGGGATCTTGGAGCGCAAATGACCCAGAGGACCATGTGTAGTACACCAAGTCCTGCGCTTGTCCGTCCGTACCTGCTCGTGGGGCCTTTTTGGCCTGATGCCCTTTCGCCTTCTGCTGTTCTTCTAGTGAAGTATGGTATGCTTCATATAGTGGCACATCATCCATAACCTTCGATAGCATCCGGACCTTCTTTGGCTCTGCACCGGGAAGATTCTCCAACACCATCCACTCAACTTGCCAATTGATTCTGTTGGTTCGCCGATTGAGTGTAGTATGGTTATCCTTCTGCCTCGCCATACCCAGCGGCGCACACACGATAGTGATGTTCAGCTTCCTCAATCGTGCAGCCAAAAATCTTTCAAAAGTTCTACCTTTAGCTTCGCGTAAGACTCTTGTGACGAGAACCTTGCGCTTGCGCCCATCCTTTCCAGGCTTCCATTTAACTTCTTGGACCGTCATCGGTCGCAATTCCTCCTCTTGCACGATACCACGCTCTTCGACGAGAAGCTTCTCGGTGCGCTCGACAGAGCGCTCAATTCCATGGATGAAATTGTAATCATGATCGACACCGGCGGGAGTACGAAGTTTCGATGGTGCCATGTAGGCTGTTGCGTCGCGTTCGCCGGAACATTCAGACCAGGCCTTGTGTTTCTTGATACACGCGAGGGAACAGGTTCGAGTACCGCATCTTGGACATTTGTATTTAGGGGTCAATATGTGGCAGATTCCGCAAAGAGATGTTAACAAAGGGTCAGCCATTATAGATTGCGACAGTTGCGAAGTCTGGGTGAAGGAGTTGAAGAAAGACAAGAATGCGCCAACGCTTTCAATGGGTAGACGTCGCTAAGGAAACTTTTTTATGGGTCTCTTCGCATATCTTATCAGTCAGGTACTACCTAGCTCACGTCTCATACCACACAACGTTAGGCCGAAAGGCCGTAATAACTTGCGTGTCTATAGTACGTGCCATTACAATGATGAATATTACAGCAATTCAAGTACCTTCACACAAGATTAGAGGCCAGGATAACATTCAAATGTGTTTCATTCTTATACCCCCCTTCAACCAAGTAAAGGGGGAAGACTATACAAACACCGCTGCGTAGAAGAATACTCTAACATAATGAGAAGATGGCCGTCAGGCTTAACGTAGGTATATGAGCTAAGCTGCTCATCAGATGAGGCAGGAAAATGGTAGCGACAAAAAAGATATAAGGGACATCAAACGCCGAACCCGCAGGTTTTGATCCAAGCCAGCCGCCAAATACAAGACAATTAAATCGAAATAAGCAAGAAGTGAGAAGTTCACACAAAAAAGCAAAGCTCATGCTCAGACGTTAAGCTGTTTATCCAAAACACTCAGCGGGTGCCACCAAGAGCGCTGATCCTGGCGCCCGATGGCCTGTGCATCAGGGACTGTTGGTGCTGGAGCTGATGCTTAGAAACGACGCTTGTCTCATGTGTGACCCCTCCGTTGTCGCTTCGATTCTCCTCGAAGTCCTCTTCGTCATCCTCGACAATCTTGGTGGGGATCTCGTCTCTGAGGCTATACTGTTGGGACGCTCGCTCCGGAGTCGTAGCCGTAGAGGCAAAGGACATTGCTGTGCTGCTCCTGTTGGGAATGAGATCCGGGGTGGGAGGGATACTGGACGCCCTCCCGGACCGCGGCGCCAGGAGGGAGTCGTCTCCTGTTTCGGACGTGGCGGCGGAGTGGCCGTCATCGCTCTGGGTGGTAGAGAGGCTAGAATTCCTTCTACTAGAACTCCCTAGTTCGGCATCATGTGCCAGCTGGAGGCCCTCAACAGCAGCTTGACATTGTTCAGCAATGTTTCGGACAATGTGAGCAATGGCGTCAGTCTTATCCTTAAGGTGACGATCGGCAACGTCGGTGAAGCTGGACGAAGAGTATCGCTTGTTTCGGGGGTTGGGGCTGGGGGTAAGGCGGCCAGGTTCACCGGCCTGTTGCACATCCTCCTCGGCTTCATCATAACCCTCCTCGATCTCATGGCTAAGGTCATCAGGCTTAGTGAGAGACTGGATGAGATGCTCCATGTGGTGGCTCTGACCACCGATGAGACTGCGGAGATGAAGGACAACTCTGCGAGCCTCATCACGCTGTCGCATGATGGTCATGTTGGTGTGCTGAAGCTGAGAAAGCTCCTTCTTGTTCCTCTTGCGCTCACGCTCAAGCTCCTCAGCAATCTCCTGCTGAAGGACAAGAGCCTCCAGAGCGTCATCACGCTGCTTCTCGGTTCCAGTGAGGCGCACAGAGAGGCGAGCGTTGTCATCCTTCTGTTGATCAATGAGACCAGCAAGGCGACGGTTCTCCCTCTTGTGTGTGTCGATCTTGACCTTGAGATCCTGTGTCTCTTTGGTGAGGGTCTCAGCGAAGGCCTGGAACTTGAGGAACTGCTGCTTCCAGCTCTCAAGCTCCTCAACCAGGTAGTTGTTACGCTTAGTAACCTTGTTGAGCTCAGTGTCCATGCGACCCTTGAGGTTGATGAAATCTTGCCAAGCCTCAAGAGCATCGCGAGAGTACTGGTTCCTCTCACGAACGATCTCATTAAGATGGCGCATAGAAACCTTTGTCATGAGAGGCTTCTTCACAGATCCACCAAAGACGGCCTTAATACCGGTGTTGCGTCCAAGCTTCTCACAGACGTGGTCCATGACAGCCATAACGGCATCCTGGTTCCACCACTCAGGATCCTGGATAGACTCGACCTCACCGCGCATAACGATGATCTGACCCGCAGGAACGAGCTTGCCGCCACCATAAGCGGATCGAAGATGCTGAGGAACTCCAGAAGGAGTGACATCACCGTTGAGAGCTTGTGTAAGTCGTGTAACAAACTTGTTGCGCTGGCCGGGGGTAAGAGCAGTAGGAGGGCTGGAGGTAAGAACAAAGTTGCGATCAAGGTCAACAACCAGGGCATCGGTAGGGGCAGTGAAGAGCGAGCGGCACTCAACAGTGATGCCCAAAATGTAAGGACCGGGCTCCTGAACCAGTTCCTTAGCGTGACGAGCGTGCACAACTGGGACGTAGAGTCCACTCCACTCGTAAACTCGAACACAGTATCGTACGGTCTCAGCAGCCATGGTGAGCATAGCAGGGTAGTGGCTGACAAAGATGATTCGGCGTGTAGGAGAGATGGCGGCTTCGATAACACCGACGATGTTGGGAATCGACAGACAGTTGAAAAGAGGCCACATGGCAAAGTTCTGGAATCCGGTAGGCGAAGATGGGAACTGGTAGCAGAGAGCGTAGTCCTTCATGTCGATGCGAACAAGATCGTTGAGGCGAGGAGCAGGGAAGCTCAGGATACGGGAAACTTCCTCAGCGTGGAACAGGTTGGTAGCCTTGTTCCAGTGAATCCACATACCCCTGAGGTAATCTCCAAGAAGATTGTACAGAGGGTATCGTGAAAGGAACGACAAGCAGTAAGGGATCCAGTAGGTCTCATCGGGGTTGTCGTAGTAGTCACTCTCGGTTCTCTTGCGAAGGTCGCGAATTGTCTCGGCCCTCTTCTCGTCGGCTCGTGACCAAACGCGCAGGCAAATACCGTAAAGAGTGTGAGAAGAATCTTGCTGGAGAACGAAGGCATGGTGAACACAGTGAGGCTGGCTTCGGCCTGTGCAGATCTCGACATCGTGAGGGAAGCATGCCTATGCAATAGTTGCCACTGGTCAGCTATATGAATCTCAAAAGGTGAATGGGCTGGGTGTACGCACCCTCATAGCAGAGTGAAGAGCCCGCGCAATCTCATTATCCTGCTCGAGACGCGGGCTGCTACCCAGAATCTCAGGGAGCCAGAACTGCCCAACAGCCCCCTTCATGTGGCCAATCTTGCCTTGGGCCGGTGCAGGAGCCTTGACCCATTGAGAAGGCTCACGACCAACACCACAAACCATGTAGGCATGTGTCAAAGTCTTCGGAGTTCGCTGCTGAGGCTTCATGTTGAGGGTTGAAGGGATGGGCTGGGTGATGCGCGAGTGAAGCGAAGAAGTTCGGCTGGGGATCAGGAGGTTCTGATCAGCGCCCTGGTCGCGGGTGCTGGGCCTGCCATCGCGGTCGCTAGTCCGAGGACGGGTAAAGGAGGGATGCGTGTTCAAGGAGGGAGGCATTGTTGATAATGTTGAGCCTGAAAAGGCCTCTCGTTTCCTTCGTAAAGTCGGGTATCGATATTGCTGTCGTCGGGTTGACTTTGAGAATAGTCGTTATGCTCTCAATGATGCTGTCTTTATTCTGAGTTATACTGACTAGCAGGTTTGGTCAGTCCTCGAACTTGTCTTGGAATGCCCGATTCACTTGAGGCTCCGCTCCGCACTCAAGGCTTCATTCAATGCTCGAGTCAACCGGCCTTTGAATAGAAAAGCAAGGAAGAAAAGAGAGAGAGGATTGAAACTCGAGGAACGAGGGGGGAGATGAAGGAAAAGTAAAGGGAGAACAGGTGAGAGAAGCCATGAATGCCCGGGTGTAAGTCGGGGGGTGAGTGGAGAACTAAGGTAAGGTACCTCTAGAGCTAGGTACTAAGGTAGAGAGAGAGCCAAGAGAAGCGAGACAGCTTCTGAAGGAATGGGGTCAAGTACCTATACGTACCGTTTTCAGTTGAGAGAATGGATAGAATGGGAGCTCCCGTCCGTTGAATGGAGCGAAAGTGGAGGAACAACAACGGCAGAAATGACCCAGAAGCCCTCAAGGCTCAATGAACAGGGCCTCAGCGGGCGAAATTGTGAGACAGATGGCGCACAAGGGGGGCTTTGATCCCCTGCCAGTCACTTTCTAGGTTGGGACAGGTACCGTAACTGGTTTCTCCTAGTTTGGTGAGCCGGGCATTTATCAGTAAAAAAGGAGGGTAGGAATTGAAAACAAAAGAGTCGTATTTGTCGGCGCAGCCATGCAGAACAGATAATGTGATTATTATGTGCAACCAATCCTTTTGCGTGTAAGTGAGTGACTGTAGGTACTTAGGTGAATATGCTGGCGTTGACTCTTTGTCACAGTCTCACAGACAGACTCAACGAAAATGAAACCCCTATGCTCTAAATCCCTCCTTACAGTCAATAAACTTCTTACACTACTAACCTACTAAAAGTAATAATATGTAGGCCACCAGCATCTGCACTGCGAAGTCAAGGCAAGGGGATGGGATGCCATCTGTCTCTCACACAGAACAGACGATGCATGTACCGGTACCTTGCGTACCGTACCTACATTAGGGGGGCCAGATGAGGAGCTACAGACTAGTACAGAGGTCCATCCACTGAGGGGCCGGGATGCTGGGGCCGTCAGGGGCACGCTGCACGCCTTCTGCAGGGGTCATGGGCCCCTAGGTTCCGGGTACATGGCGGACACGACGGCGGTATTTTTATTGTGGCGCTCAGCGCTCGACGCGACGTTATGACCTGTGGACGGACCTCATATAGTTCGGACGTTGTGATGTTCATTTGGTTAGAGCTACCAAGTCATGCAGATTCTTTGCTTTGTTCTCGTCATCAGGGAGAAGAAGTTCCATGACATGTCATAACCAACGTCTTTGTTAGCTTCTTAGCCTCCAACGCCAACGTTTAAGTGGCGAGATCTAGAGTTCGAGGGGAACTCCTTTTCTGACCTAGAGTTGAGGGCCGGGGAAACTCAAACCACGAGAGACAAGCATTGCCATGTCAAGTAACGGATACTTGAGCTGACTAGAGCCGGAGCACTTGGGTGCCGGTCTCCAATACACAAACAATACCATTGCGCCGTTTGTTGTTGAACTGGCATTGGAGTTCCATTGTCCCGGGGGAGGGGGCATGGACAGGGCAGTCCAGCGCTGTTCTGTTCTGTCATTTTGGCAATGTCACCGAAGAATTGACATGACATTTCTCCATACTTCTGTCACTTGGTTCCATATCCCCGACAGCAAACGCAGTGTTTGAGCTGTGTCTTGATTGCCCGGGCTACAGTCATTTGCGCGTCTGTTTCTCCAGTGACTATAACAGAAGCAGGCAAATGCCATTGTTTCTGAAGAAACTCCATTCCTACAGGTTAAACATCTTCATCGCCCTAGGATAATTTATCAACCCATTCCTGCCGTTTCTTCGAGTCGATCCGAGTCTCTGATCCTTCCATAGCGTGACCTTAATACCAGGGATCGTCACCCCCACTCTATCAACCCCGGCTTGAGAGATAACACAGCCAATCGTAATCGAGCTCCAGACCCCAGCGTGGGAAATTATCTGTGGTTGATGTTGACGTTCAGAATCTTCTGATGGTAATGATCAATACGACTGTATCTTTTTCCTTGTGCGTTTGTGTGATGCAACGTGAAGGGACAAAAAGCAAAGCGCCTTCTCTAAACCTAACGGTCAAGTGATCTATCTATCAACCAAAGCCAAACCAGATGGAGGAGGTCGAAGACGGCTCGTTTGAAGTACATTGACAACTTGATCTGAGACCAACTGCACTAATTATGGAAATGAACAAGAAACGACAACTCCGGACTGTCTTGTATTACAAGACACAGGCATATCGCGTCTAACACCTTGCCTAGTACCGTACAAGGACATTACACTGTAGCTAATTGCTTACTGTGCTCAATCAAGCTGGCATTGTTTCTCTCCAAACATTCTATGATACCAATGTCTGAAGTTTGGGCCGAAGCTTGACCTTCTCTGTCCCAGACGATGATAGGCTCAACGGGCGATGTGACCAGGCGCGGAAACGATCGACAGGGGTCCCTGGGCAGAGAAACGAAACAGGAAGGCTAATGTGGTCTTTGGTATTATCTGGTAAGCCCTTCAGGTTAGTTGAGGTCAATAGTTGATGAAGTCGCTAAAACAATAACTTGGAGGTGGTGATGTTTTCAGCTGTGGTCATGCCAAGTTAGCCCATCTACCGATAGGCGTTTGCATTTGCATCATCCCCTGCTCCTCGCTTCTGTACGGTTTACCTGATGATGCATGCACTCTAGAATCCATCGCTGCAATGTCCCCACCACTTGAGATTCGTCCGTCTGTGTACAGACAGGATCGGCATTGCTGGAGAAAACACTAAGGCTCAATTCGAGCCGCCGCTGTAATCTGCCTTCAAACTTTAACATCTCAACAGGCCATATACATACATTGCGGCAAAGTCACTGCATGCTGCAGATATGTTTCAAATATACAGTACAATCATCATATGGGCACCTGCGTATGTACTGGGGTGATAACATTGATTTGACTTCCCGTTAATGGAACCCCGAGCGATCAACAGCAGATCAATATCCACGAGGCTTTTCTCCAAGATGTCAGTGGCCCTTGGTTTTTGAGGCAAATAACCTTACCGTTACTTGAAGCCGCGTATAGTAGATATGTCAACGGCTAATATGAATCCGCCACCAGTTTGTGGCAAGAAACATTGAAGGTCTACCGGAGTAAACAAAGCAACATCCTGGGCATTTATGCCCTCGTACTTGATCCCTGTTGCAGAAACCCAGCTGAGGAAACTGAATAATAATAGCTGAATTATACATACTATGGAGTGCACAGGTTGCAACAGGTGTCTATCTACGGCGTACTGTTTGTCTTGTCATCAATCTGTCAAAGGAATTGCCGTGATGGATATCTCTACTTCTTACCAGCTTTGACGAAGTTCAGGTTCAAGCACTAACTAAGTATGAGCCAATATCGCCAGTGGAGGTAAAATGGTAAATAACACACAAATTCTACCAAACTACCGGGCAAGATATCCACTCTCCCTGGAGTTGTGTCCCATGCTCATGACGCTATACGGCCGCCGCGCGTTTCAAGTCCTAGATGGCGCCCATCTAGTCACAGCACCAATGAATGGCCAAGAAGGCTTGACCTAAACAGCGGCTTTGTTATCTCCAATTTGTTAGCATCTCTACGTCAATTCGCTCACTACAATTATGCCGATCTTTGTTGCCTCTCCGGCTTGCGATATCCTCGTTTCACCATGCGCCTCAAGCCAAGAATCAGATACTGCACTCGACCTGTCAATTGAGACATGTCATCGCCCATCTCGTATAGACCAAAAGCCTCTCATCAACCCAAGGCAAGGCAAAGCAAAGCAAAGCAAGGCAAAGCAAGGCAATTAATTATTGGGCGATGTCCTTACCTAATTCTCTTCTGCCCCGGTCCATGCTCCTTATCCCGTCCTCCTGATCCGCGTCTAATAAAAGGCCCATGTCCTTATTAGCCAGGGCTTGCTTTTGCTTTTTTCCTCTGCTGATGATGATATTTCTTTCCGTCGCGCACTTGCCCACGTGCATTCTGTGCTTTGGTGTGCTCCCGGCCTGTCAAACTACACAGACGCCGAGACAATCAATAGTCTCTCCGCGAACCCCGAGGAACAGACTCGCTTGGACGTCCGTCTCGTTTCGCTATCAGCGTGCTACTCTGCCGATCCTCCTCTCGGTAATACTAAAAACTCGACATTTTAGATTTTTTTTTAACTGCTACGGCTTACTGTTTCGCCTTTCATGAATAATGCTGTCTTGGCCTCTGGGAACATGGTTGTCCGACATACCATCACATTCCAAAGAATTTCTCCATTGATTGAGTCGATCGAGTCAAGAAAGACTCAGGTGTTTCTAATTTTGAAAATAGAGCTACGCCTAGAATTGTGCTTGTACAAACGAACTGGGCCAAGTAATATCTTATGCAGCTTCCCTGTGCCTCGCATTCACACACCTATTACAATGCTCACCGACGACATAGTCTAGCATGTATTATAGTCATGGGTAGACCGCTCTATTGGGCCCAGCTGAGCTCCGTTGCTTGCGATGATGACATTATTAATTCCCTTGTTTTGTCTTACTTGCATTGGCGTAGGAATGCTTGTTTGACGGTATCACGATCCAGGGTATGGTGTTGCACGTTTGCAACCAACTGATTCGGGCGCGTGGCACTTTGATTCAATAATTGTGTACGGATGCAACTGCACACTGAACGTGATTTTAACAGTATGTCTTTCCAGTTTGCACCATTGTTCATTTGTGCTGTCTCGTGTGTGCTCCGAAATCCAGCAAATATGCTTATGCGTGGTATTAACGGCATGCCAAAGAACAAAACCGGGGATCCTGAAATACCCAGACTCCAAGCCTCCTACGAAAAGGAACAAAACATAAACCAAAGACAAGGTGGTCTCACTCCTCTTGGGCCATAACCTCCGATACCTTCGTGACTGCCTCCTCGATGTCATTCCCCAAATCCATCACTCGAGTGACCAAGTTGATACCATCCAGCTTATGCCCTAGGCTTGAGGGAAGAACAAGTTGGCCTCGCTCGGCAGTGGCAGGCAAGACATCCGAATCTTCTGTCTTCGTCTCGCCATTCGTTAACCGGGTCGAGTTCGATATTTGTTGATCTTGTATGACCTCTTGGCGGTTGATGTTGATCCAGAACAAGGAGATGTCTTTCCCGCAGACAATTCCAAGGATGTCTTCGATAATTTGCTGGCTCGATATGTTGTTCGCCAGAGAAGCTGTCACCAGGATAGTGTAGCCCTGATCTGCCAGTCTTCGGATCTCATGAAGGTAAGCTGATCGACACCCTCGCTGGTACACATGAGGGCACACTGCCCCGGCCATTATGGGGCTGTCGACTATCTGAACCTTTTGGCCGGGGAGTCGTCCCTTGAGGTTCTTCAGAACACTTGTCTTCCCCGTACCTGGGAACCCATTAAGGATTAATACTCTGCCTTTTTTGGGCTCATCCAAGGGGGCCTCAACAGTAACAGCGCCAACCCCCATGTTTGTGGTTACTTTTCGTTCTTGATTATTCTCCATAGTCTTTGATTGTAAGTTACGGGCCTGCAAATTGAGAATTGGCTGAGACTGCGTAAGTATGGATATTGAAGAAATTGGGTCAAAGAAAAACTTCGAGAAAAAGGACGAGAACTTGTAGATTATATGGTCCATTATTAAAAGTCTATGCCCTTTAGAAGTCATTTTGAGAAAGTTTATCGAAATTTAGTCTTGAAGAGATCACAACTTTTCAGGATATTTATTAAAGGTAACCTTGAGTGTTTGTAGGAAACTCAAATGTGAACATAGCCACTTAGAATCAGTCGTGAAACAAAGACAAAATGACAACACCACAAAGAACAAACCAATGGAAGTAAACTACTGACACCCTTTTGCCTCATATAGGTCACTGGACCGTTCTGATACTAAACATGTTACCAAAAGGACGAAAGTTATGTCATGCTATGCGGGTTTGTTTAGTAGGAGAGTAAGTGCAAAGTGCACATTGCTTTTTGTACACAATATTTTATGAGAGAATCAGAAGAAACTCGTTTTGTCTCAATATCAAGAGAGTTGCTGAATCAACATCAACAATGCCAAGAAACCTCTGCTGTGATTCAAGGCTACATTACATGGCCGGATTCACAAAAGCGATTTCAAACGTTGGCGATATCTGGAATTCCTCGTTTCGAGACTATTGATCCTTAAATACCAACGTATTCTTTTCACCGTCGTGGTGTTGAGTCATGTAACCATAAATCCTGTGAATCATTCAAACTTTGATCATATAGGCTTTACACTGCGACCCATGGGAGTGTGAACGAACAGACTTCATGTCTTGAAAGCATGATACTTAGATGTCTATGTATCTTTGCCATCATTAAGTTCCTTCCTTCCAAATCACTCTAGAACAGTAAGCCAGGCACTCTCGCACGGAACTAAAGCTTCAACTTGATTCGCGTTTCTATGCTTGATATAAAGTCAGTGGAATCGCCATTGCCGGAAGCGCCCATGACCACCTGAATTGACGCCAGCGGCCAAACGGCGTTGGTGGTGAAGCAAGTAACAACAGGACGATTGCTCCTCTCCATCTTTGGGTGAGTAGCGAACTCATACTCAAGGTTGGAGATACCGACCTCTACTGTTGCGTCAGCGCCAATAACGCCGATACGCTGCTAATAGTGCCCTGGGCCTGAACTGCTCATCTTCTTGCTTCTCTTCTTCTCTCTGCGGTATGACGAGCTCGAAGAAGCTCTTTGAGGGTAGAGCTCTGACCCTGAGCTCCTCTCCAGACATCACTTTGACAGCCAAGTTGTATGCCATCATGCAGATGAAGGACACGATTGGTGAGATCTTGACAGGATTATCCGTGCCAAAGACAACCATTGACCTTTATGATTAGCCTTTCATCTATATCCCGAGGCTTTCGGGTCGGCATGCCTGGGTGAAGTCATCGAGAGTAGTCTTGTGCCTCGAATTTGGAAAGATCTCAGCTTTGATACCACCTCGTTTGGCGACCTGGGAAAAGGTCTGAGCCCAGTGCTCTTGATTCCTTCATCGGGACTGGGGATCTGCCGTGAGACCAGAGCCATCCTTTCGTCTGGTATCTGTGTACTGACAGGGCCAATGAGTAGACGATGACGTCCATACTCAGACGTGGTGTGTTCCATTTTGGCACAGAAAGCAACGTGAAGCATATCCAGCCAGCAAAGCCCCCTGACTGATAGTCTGGATACTTAATTTTTGATGATATCACTGCAGAACTAGCAGTCTTGGAGACAGATGATGGTACATTCTGTCGGCATTGTGGTCCTCCCAAGGAAACGCCTTATGCACTCGGTGGCGTCCTTCATTTTGAAGGTGGCCAGATTGATCTGCGCAACGCATCCTGATATGCATCCGATGATTCTGTCACAGTTGATGGCGTCTGACTTTGTATGTAGTCCGGCAGCCGTACTTCAAGGCTGGCTATCAGACAGTCGTCAATAGTCTTTTGTTTGATATACTTCCGGCGTTTGTGAAGAGAGTTTTATTGCGTATGAGCGTCTGGTTGATGAAGTGAAGGCAAACAATTGCTACATGGTGGAATGACGAAAACAATGCAACAAATAGTAGTGACTGGTATGAGTGAAGCTGGGGCTTGGGTGACTGATATCGATTGTAGCAGTAAAGGTGTCAAAGTGTTTGTTATTGTTGTGCATTGGTTTTCATTGTTTTGTTGCATCTTGGGAGTGGTGATGGTTGCGCGAATGTTGCCAATAGCACCCCTAGACCCCCGTAGATAAATATTAAGCGACAGTAAAATATTCCACATGATGAACTTAGTTAGGTACCTATGGAGAGAGATTATTGTGATCAGGCCTCACTGATGGGCAGCTATCAAGCAGTGTCAGGGGGCCATGTTCCGAGTGTAGTACCGGCACCAACAGCACAACAAGCACAACAAGCACAACAAGCATTGGAAGAGCTCAAGTGTTCCTTTTCTTTTCTAATAGGATAAAAACTCTTCATTTTTGAATCCCCCCCCTTTTATATCCACCACACAATCATTATTATCACGATCACAATCACTGCAACCTCCCCCTATACTAACTACCATTCCCCCCCCACCATCTCTCTTATATTATTCTTACTTTGTCTTCCTTCTTTATCAAACACCCAAATATTTCGACCATCCCATCAGCATACAGCGCAAACCTTGTTACGACTCTTTACTTCCTCTAAATGGTCGAGTTTGATATCTGCTTCGCGCGGATCATCTCTCCACGGGCGTAGCCAAGACCAGGTGACCGCGTCTGTCAGCGCGAGACTCCAAATCTTTCACTCCAGATATCAAGATGGAGGAGATCCCTCCAAGTGTTGAAGATTGCGTTCCACCGGACGCGCAGGGCCGGTACCTGTCCAAGGTCGAGGAGGGTAATTTCCCCTGCGCTCAGGTCATTGCCAACACTATCCTCAACGGAGCGCGACTACAAAATGACCCAGCGCAAGCCATCCCTTCGTACCTTGCGGGGATCAATGAACCCGAACATGAATTCGGGTTCTTGGG
Organism: Fusarium miscanthi; assembly: GCA_014898875.1. Taxonomy (NCBI): domain Eukaryota; kingdom Fungi; phylum Ascomycota; class Sordariomycetes; order Hypocreales; family Nectriaceae; genus Fusarium; species Fusarium miscanthi. The sequence continues at coordinate 33,763 of JAAVUA010000126.1, forward strand.
GAACGAGCACCCGCCCAGGGCTGGGCCCGCCAACTTCAAAGTCGACGATCTACCTTCGCTGATCGCTCGCTCACGTTTCTCCCTTGTAACCCGCTGCAAGTTCCTGAACCTCGAGGGCGCACATACTGGCAGCCCAGCGACACTTGGGAAGGGTTGGAGGAACGAGCCAATGAGATATCCTCAATCGACTATACCGGGGACGAAGCAACTGCTCTGGATCCAAGCCTCATAGAGGCCGCAAACAACAGCGCCTTGCCGTGGTCTCTTGTACTCGGCCTACTGGATCTAAAGGCCTCTGTCACTGCGCTGGAGCTGGATAGAATCAGCCAAGCCTATGAGACATCCAAGCCTCACGAGCACAGCCTCCAACAGAGGATTCAACAGCTTGTCGACTGGCCAGGACTAAAACCGGGTGACAAGCCCGGAGAGGCCTACGAGATGGATGCGGAACCGCATCAAACCAGCTAAAGCTATGGCACAATCAGAACTCATGAGCATAGGTTTCGCAGCAGTAGCAAGTAGTTTAAAATTCTATATTATTATTGAAGCATTTGTCTACGAACTTAATCAACTATAATGAAAGATAAAAAAGGCATGATTTGGAAGAACATGCTCTCCAGATTACCAGATATAGAAACTAACAGTAATGATAGTCACACTCATAGAAGTCAACAGGAAATTTATTACAGCCCCTGTTTAGTAATAGAGAACCTCAGGAGAAATAAGACAACGGCCGCCCAGGCCAAGCTTGGCTACATTACAGACGACATGTTGACTGAGGGGGCCAAGACCGATTCCATCCCTAACCCCACGTTTGTTCCCTCATTCATAACTTATTTGCTCCAGAGAATAACGCTAATCATAAAAGGCCTACATCATAACCGATGAGGCTCACGAGTGCACCTTGTAAACACATACTACTGGCATTAATCAAGACGAACAGCTTCTAAACGCTCGGACCTGAAGGTGGTGGTCATGCCGGCCACGTTAGATGCAGAGAAGTTTGTTAGCTATTTTCGGCAGCGAGAAGACAACACACTTTGCCTCAAGTGGCAAAAACCACACAGTCCAGATCAGTTACTCAAAGGAACCAGTTCTGGCCGCCTTTAACGTGACTCTCATGGTTTTCGGGGATATCCACGATAAGTAAAGGGACGGGGATATCCTCATTTTCTTCCAGTCCGTTGAGGAGGTTGAGGAAGCTTGCACCTTGCTTCGTAAGGAGATAGGCGATCTCAACTACCAGAGAGCCAGAAAGATCTTATCTTTCAAACAAGTACACAGTTTAAATGCGTGTGTGTCACGAACATTGTCGAGGCGAGCATAGCTATCGACGGGATAGTTCATGTTATAGGTACGTTCTCGTGTCTATCTACGACTGAGTTTGCCTAACATGATAGATCTTAGCAATTCCAAGCAATCCGGGTTTAGCCCACGCATGGGATTGGAGTCCCTTCTCACGGGTCCCATCTCTCAAGCTGCCACTCGTCTGCGCGCAGGTCGAGCATGTTGAGCAGGTCGCACCAAGCCTGGTCTTTGCTACCGCCTCTACACGCATAAATCATTTTTTGGAGGAAATGCGACCATCAAACCAACCTGTGATCCTTGGATCTGATATGGCTAGATATATCTTATAGATTAAGGCCATGGGCTTTGATGATGTGGCTCGGTTTGACTTCATCGACCCACCTCACCCTGAGATCCTGTTCAACGGGCTTCGAGGTCTGATTTTCATGTAAGATTCTATCATTCTTGTTGTTGCCTACACTAGCCTAGGACTTTACCGCCTTGACATGTACTATTCTTTCATAGAGGAAATGTGCTTTGTAATTAGACTAAGATGTCTGAGGTTGGCGTCTTGAACTATATATTACAACTCAGTTCGATGAATTTTGACACTAAAGAACGTCAACCATCGAGATTTCACGACCATCCAGAATGGTGTAACGCTATCTATCATAGAGGCTCAAAACCGGAATGGAACATCGAGATGCTCGCTCGCGACGTTCTCGGCGGATGAACCACCTAATGGCGGCCGCATGGAGTCAGGCATTTTGCTGATCTTATACGACAGCAATTTGCCGACTTTACATCAGATCACCTCGCACAACCCCATACATTCCATGCCGCCAGACAAAAAACATCCCCTGAGCTCCCTGAGAAGGAAAGAGTTGATATGGATATCAGACAGTGGTTGCTTGATGCATTCCTCAACCAGCGTGTTCCAGAGGAAGTCATATAGGCTCGACGACAACTCAAGGAACAATTGTACTCTTTGCCCCGGATTGGAGAGCGAAATATAACCCTCTTTGTCGACCCAAGCTACGAGATCAACATCCGAAACGCTCTGGCTCGACTATCCTACCACCGTTCAGCTATTTGGTAGCAAGCCACTTGTTTAGTTAGATCTTAAGGTTTAAGGCAGCAGCTGTGTGATCCGCTGAGACTCAATATTAAGGTTATTGTATATATATTTAGATATAGTGTATAATGCCTTATATTAGGCTGTATTAAAAACAAATACTTTCTTTATCATTTTATTACTCAAGAGCCTTGACTTCACTTTATGCGTTCCTAGGTAGGCATTTTGACTTAAAAGAAAAAGAAATAATGGCAATTATTTAGAGAATTGATCAAACAGGTCTTGTTAAAAGATGCTTCAGAACAATAGAATTCTCAGCCTAAACAACCAGAGCCTGCCTTTCCATATAAATTTGACCCAGGCCTCAATCCATGACATAGTTGCCATATTGTCTCATATTCTTTGTTTCAGGATCAGTTTAATAAAGCCTGGCAAGTCATATCAAAAGAATTCATTATTATATTATCATTATGTCTTCCACGGATTGCTAAGTTCCAACCCCCTCAATGGCTGGAAACTCTTATACTTATCCCATATTGATCAATTTGTCGGTACAGTGTATGATATCGTATGTTGAGCCCGAAGTTCTAAGTCTCAAGAACAGTTAGACTGTAAGAGATGAAGAAGCGACGAGGGAATGCACCCCCAACTTGGCTGAGACTGGGAAGTAGAAATTGGTAAACGTTGGACCATTGGCAAAGTTTCGATTGTGGGAAGCCAGCTTCCAACCTACTCAGAAGCGGGGACAGCCATTTGGATGACGATCAAACCGGGTGGTATGCAAATCAACCGAGAACTTGAGAAGGAGTTCCATTTGATTTGTGCAAGCGTCGGAATGGTAGATTTTATAAAGGTTTTTACTGACAACGTTCCAAGCCCGTGCATCAGCAAGAACCGGCCACATGTAGTCGATATAGTCCCATAAGTATTTGTATCTGGCAGGAAAACCTTTCTCCAGACTTTTCCATTCTGCATATGAATCGATCTTCCCATCTTTCTCGATATCCAGAACACCAACCATCCGGGCCAGATGGGTTGGTGCTTGAAGCATGACAATTGCTTCGGAAGTGACTCCATGAGTGTGATTTTCCAACACTGCCCTGGCATCGATAAGCTCAATTACCAAGCCACACATTATGGCTCTGATGGCATATAAAACATCCTCTTTCGCGGGTTCCCCTTCTTTTAATGTTTCCAGAAGACAATCCCAGTCGACTGCTCGGCAAGGGAGATCACGGATTTGATCTCGCATGTGTCTCGTGAACTCTGGTGATAAGGTTATGATCTCCGGAAGATCAGGACTCTTGCAAGTGTCTTCTTCGTGCTCAGTTCCGGAACGCGATCCGTCAGTGTTATCATCAATGTCGACGGTCTTGCCGCCGAGGGTTTTGAGACAGCCTCTTGCAAAGGTAGCTAGGTCTTCAGTCCATGTGCCGGGGTTATCCTCCTCATTACAGGCGACTAGCCCAGCCTCCTCGTCTTCTGCTTTCTGCCGAGCCCAAAGACGCTGCATCATCTTAGAAGCGTCTATCATTCGCTGTAACTGCCCATGTCTGGTGAGATAGCGATCTATCTCTGCGTACTGATCGGGGTAAACTCGATATTCGCTCGAGTCTTCCTCGAGAAATCGAAGAGCGCGGGACTCGGACAAAGCCAATCGCTCGCGTTCGTCCAGTGTGGTGAGCCACTCCGGGTATTGGGCGATCAGGTCGATTTCCGCTGCTGTAAGCGACTGAGGGCCTCTTAACCTGACCCTGATCCTTTCCAGATTTGTTTCAAAATGATTCATTGTGTTTCTCGTCGAAGGTTCAAGAGTCTAAGCTGGCTATGCTGGAGGTGTAAATCCACTAGTTGTCGTGGCCGTTTTGGGTCGAGTTCTGTTCCGTCTTCTGAAGCTGAGTACTTCTTAGTTTGCTTGTCTTGTTCTTGAAATTCTCTCTAGGCATTGAAGAGTCGCACACAGGGTTATTTTGAGACAAGACAACAAGGGAGCCTCATGTGCTGGGGGATATATTCTTGTGCGTTTCAAGGGATGGCTGGCGATGCCACCGAAGTAGCTAAGAATCATCGAAGACAGTGATGGGTTTTCTAGCCAAGGTTCTCGAAATGAGAAGGCCGGATGTGTAGAAGTGAAAGAAGAAAGCTATGAGCGGTGCAACTGAAGTGAAGTATGAGGGCTTGGGCACCTTCCCTTTGAGTGAGATGATTTCTGAAAAATGCAGGCCAGTCAGTGTTGCCTCTTGCCTGACTGTCCACATCCTCACAAGGCCGTTCATTCTATTCCTGGATTACCTACATGTTATAAGTACCTACCTAGGTATGAGGGACCTCTTGCAGAATTATTTATTACTAGGTATTATTTGGTAGCATGTTAATTTAGGAGGCAGGTACAGGGAGTTCAAAATTCGGTCTCCCGAGACAATAGGTTTCGTTTCTGTGATCGCTTCCCCTCAACCTTCCGCAGAGGCTATAACTTCGAATGTCCTACAAAAATGATGAATCAAACCATTGAATTTCCAATGTCATCAATAGTGATTATTTTAATGTACATAATAAAGCTATGGCGATATGATTGCCTAACGCTTTGTTATCAAAGTTGAAAATGATATATATTAATGCGGACCTTCAAGAGCTGGGCCTTCGTGCAACCTCGGTCACGAACGTACAGAAAGAAGTCAATTTGTCGTGAAGCAACTGAAATTCTTATGCTTTGTTATCCATTTTGAAAAGAGAAACCCTTAATCATCTCGGCGAACTTGGGGCCTGGTAACGACGAGCATCAAGATATCACAAGATCCACTCCAATATTTTGCAAGGGTCTAACGATGACATACCTTAATACACATCGTGACAACTCAGCCCAATCAAGCCCAGCCAAGTATCGACCATACAAGCATCGAATGTTAGGCTTTAAAACTGGAGATATATAAGGAGTTTCTATTATTGCAGAATGCGTCTTGATCAAGACCCTTTGTCCATGTTGCCTCATTCCATGGAACATGCTCACCAATGCGCCGACGAACAATGCGAAACATCAACTAAAATGCTCTTTCAGTCGACTTCGCGACAGCTTGCATTATTCTCATGAATGTAACTGACCTCCTCAGAATTCAACACTGATAATTGTGTGTTCGTCACCAAGCAGGGAAGAATTTCCGACAGCTCATAAGGATACCTCTAACATGGCACTGCACAAGAACCACCCCTTGGCAGGAAACAAACACCGGCTTTCTGATTACACTCTTATGAGTTTACGAGACATTCTCATTCACTGCCTTGAAAAACATTCCTGATGGGTTGTCGGGGATATTTAGGCAAATCACCATATTTCCGCGAAAAGGGTGAAGAATGGATTAAATAATCTTTGCTAAAATTATGCTTAAGCTTATCCTAAAATCATCAAAGTTTTAGCTAAATATCCTAAGATTAGACAAGGAAGGCCTAGAGTTTATGATTTCTCTTCTAATTCCATGTCCTATCCTGGTAGTAGTTCGAGTGAGGCTTGTACCGGAGCTATGAAAGGTATCCATTGGGACTGAAAGTGTATATTCAATACCACCTAAGGGATCGGATGAGTATTGAGTGGCTTGGAGGGATCTTCGGGTGGCTCAGAGGAGAATCCAAGTTCATCGCCCGTTTGTACCACTAGGTCAATCTGCTTGACAGTAACGGGAGATTCATAGACTGAGTCCATGGCATCCAACACCAGGAACCATGTTCTCGGATCCTTGGACGGTAGTAGGTCTCGGATCAAGTTGATGCGATTCCAAGACTCTTGGTATTCCTTGGGGATCCGATCTTTCATAGTTGGCTAGGCTTGTACTAGATCTATTTCCCCCTCTTCATCGGAGGATAGCACGCCCGCCAAGCGTGCAAGGACAGTGGGAAGTCTCGACATGAGTCGGACCTTTGTCGCTTCGTCAATCTCACAGGGATCGGCCCTTGAGAAATGGACGCGGTCTGCCACCTCCTTGCCGAAGTCGTACCACAGGATTTCGACCAGGGACGAAACCTCCGACTCGATGCCTCCCATCTGTTTCCAACCCCAATCGCCTTGACATCTCCAGTGAGTGCGACAATAATGCCCGGAGTGTCCCAAAGCCAATCACGATGTTTGTTTGGTGTATCGCGATATATACTCTGTATGTACCTCTCGTGATACTGAGCAGAGAACTCGGGTAAATCGCACATTTGTTTTCAAACTATCGCAGGGATAGCATGCCGGGAAACACCAGGCCAACTGCTGGCATTGGTACGTTTCCGTCTGGAAAAATTCCTCCGACTTCAGACTAGCAGAGTTCGTAGCCCTGAAGTATGTGTATACAACGCGAACTGCCAGATTTGTTGGCATCCAGTAGTTGCTAGGAAGATATCGAGCCTGTCGATTAGCTCCTTAGGTAGTTCAGCCATCCCAAGTGCGCGGCAAGATACATCCTATGAGTATAGTTTCCAGCTCTCTTCTGTTAAGGATACGTTGAGATGGCTGATGTCTAGCATCGTCGCTAGCTTTGCGGTTTTGCAAAGGCCGATGGGAGGTATTGCAGGACTCGGTTGTTCAGGCGCACGAGTCTTTCCATTGGAGCCGGTTGCTCCCCGAAAACTGTTGCCTTGTCTTTCACAAATAGTTTGAGCTGCGAGATGTTTCCCGGCACAGGTGTAACCTTCATGGAAGATTGTGGTGATCCCCGCCATAACGTTGGAAGGCTCCGCCTTCAATTCGAATCTTTCGGTATTGTCTTCGAACGAGACCTTATTGACACTGGCCTTGTGCTGCATAAACACGTGCTGTATCAAAACCCCCAAGATACCCACATAAACTGCAGGTGTTGCGCTCTTTGGGTCGGGGATCTCAACCGGCAAACGCTCTGTCATATGTTTGGCTCCGTTTCGAGGGATAAAGAGACGGGTGGCGCGCACATACTTTCGGACAATCCTCAAGACCCCATTCTTCACCTTTGACCACGGTTGCCTGGTTCCCAGACATTGTTGAAATAAGTGCCATGGACAGGTACTTGGTGAGACTCATCGTTGCTGTCGAGCATGTCCTCGAGATTGTATGCAGCAATCACTGCAAGGTTCGGCTCATTCCATACCGAAGTGGCCTTCCTTGGCTTGAGCGTTTCCAAAACAGTTCCCTCATCATCACCATCTGAGGCAGCTTGGCTGGCTAAATTCTCTGACAAATCAGTAGAGGGAACTGGCGCTCTTGTACCATACCCAGTCTCATCAGTCTCTCCACATAGGAGAGCTGCTTCCGCAACATTGTTTTGTGTGGACTGGGGAGTCAATGAAACTGGCCGTTTGCTGCCCGGGCCCGGCGGCATTACAGTATACCGAGCGTTGACCTGGTCGTCCCCATCGAGCTGCTCAAGGTCTTTGATATCTCTGGTGTAGCTTTCTGCGTCTACAGCCATGGTTGGTGGGTCAGGATTAGCGCTGACGAACGAATCTTCTTCGGCTTCGGAATCTTGAGAACCTCTGTCAAGACGCTCTCTAGCACTATCGTTTAGCCTCGATTGGCGTGGGCCCATATGCAGGATAGGCGCTCACGATTGCCAAATCAATCTTGTTTAGCTGGTAACGTCAGATACAGGGAAACCGGCCACCCCCAGAAACCAGCCACCTGCTTTTTAACCTAACCACCTAATTTATAATATCTTAATTAATTTATAACTCTATTAATTTTAATTATATAGACTTATAAATAATATTAATTAATTCAGAATAATAAAATTTACTAAAAAAAATATATATACTGCTTTTTAAATAATTTTAAAAGGAATTTCTATAAATAAAGCTATAATAGCTTATAATATAAACTATTTAATACTCTAAGCCTATATTAAAAGGGCTATAATACTAAAAGAAGCTTATAAACTTAAATAAAAGCTCTTAGCTATTTAAAAAAGAAATCTAAGAGATTAGATTATAATCTAAGCTAACCTAAGATATCCTATATTATATTAATAAGTCTAA
>JAAVUA010000127.1:0-26012 GCA_014898875.1 Fusarium miscanthi
GGGTATTCTCTATGTAAAAACCCGGCATATTTGCTTTTTCCCGTTTTCTCCTTCTTTCGTGGTGCATATACTAGCCCCTCGTTTCATATGACGCTCCTGGCGGCATAGTACCGTAGTGCCCTAAGTGGTTTCTCGAATTGAACTGCAGTTGGAAGCATTGTCCTGTTCTGCATCTCTCGGTGGGAAGGGTTTGCGTACCCTTCCCTCAAATGCACAGTGAGGTTAATCACTATGTGCATGGTCACTCGGCGTCCCCATATACTATGCCGTGCAGGATATGGGCTCCAGGCAGTAGGTCCTGGCTCTCGTCATAATCTGCGCGTCATCGTAGGTATTCATTCGTTCATCCCGTCTTTTTTTTTCATCCCACCGCTCCACCTATAACTCCTCGCCTGTGGCGGGAGACATGTTTAACCGAAGAGAGCAGCGCCGCCGGACTCGATAGCCTCGATCTCAGCGGCGTTGAGGGGAGCGCGGTGGAAGCGAGCGGGGAGCTCGGAGACGTCAAAGGCAACACCCTGAGGGGGCTTGACGGAGCCAAGGGAGGCGGCGGGGGTTCCGCCAAAGCCGGACTTCTGGAGAGGACCATGCTGCTGGACGTGGTCGCGGTAGGAGCTGAAGGACTTGTGGGTAGTGGCAGCGTCGCCGTTTCCGTAGCCGGACCAAGACTCGGGGAGCTTCCCGACTCCGGAGGCAGGGTGAGGCTTGGGGGTGTGGTCGACGTTGGCTGCAGGAGGCTGTGTTAGCTTGTGCTTCGGGGCAGCAGACGGACGGTATAGCTCAATACCAGCGGGTTGACATACAAGGAATGGTTCGGGGACCGAGGAACTTGATGAGAGGAGTACGCTCAGCGTGGACAGCAGCCTGTCGGAGGGCTCGAGTAGCAGAAAACATCGTGAAGGTTGTTTGGGTGGCTGGTCGTGATAGTTCGATAGACGTGCGTTGATGAGGTCGAAGAGTGAAGAGCGTGCTTGCTAAGATGAGAGATGACCAAGATGAAGATACAATTGAGTTGAGAAGAAGGAAAAGAAGAGGGAAGGGTTAAAGTAAAAGACGAGCGTGGGACAGAGCGCGATTATGTATTTGAGGAATTTTTTGAGATGGGATGGAGTGAATGGAAGTTAGCTCAGTCAGGCCAAGGTAACTCTCAGCCAAGCCCAAGCCCAGGTCCAGATTGTACCACGCCGAAGCGTAAGGTAGTAGTAGCCCACGCACTCACGCTCAGGTCACTTACAGGGAACGTCCCTAGGCAGCTGCTAGTGGCTTCTGCTAGTGGCAGTCCCGTCAAAATGGCGCGAACTGGGCCCAAGCGAGCTAAAAAGTTGGGAATCCACACCCACCAGCGAAAAAAACCTCGACACGTCCAAGAGAGATGGAAGGGAAAAAAAAAAAAAAACAGGCCACAATTGGTGGCATTGAGCTGCATGTCCACAGAACAACACGTTACCCACACCCAGAAATCAGAAGCAACTCTGCCCAAACGAAATAAGAGTGGGATGAGTTTGTTACTTTCCCTTCCCCAGTGGCACAGCAGAGACATCCAACAATAGAGTCGTCCAAGACGTGGGATATCGACATGGGGCATGGATGCTACCTACAGTGGACAGCTACAGCAGGGCCAAAGACTCCGCTTCCTCGCATGTGCATTCACTTGCATTTGCCATGAGAGGCAGCGAGAGGGGGGGATATCAGATTTACTTGTGACAGTCTCCGATGGACGGCCTCGAGGAAGTTGTTTGTACATAAGCTGAGAGAGGATCAGGATCAGGATCAACCCTCCACAAACCCATCTTGCATGAGTCGAGACAATTCGGTCCATGATGCCGTCGGCGGATATACCGTCCTGACCTGCATCACAACACTCCAGGCAATGGATGTCTGGGGTTAACGATCGGAGCTGGGCGGAATGGCGTGGTCTATCACCTTGAATCGACGGGGTCAAGCAGCCGTCTTCAAGGCTACAGCTTATTCACCTTTGACCTTGAAGCGAATAGAAGCCAAAGCCAATACAAATCCCCGAACCGATAACTCAAGGCGCCATAAGCAAATTCACCGGCATCCTCAACCGAACCGAAAGTTGGAGTACCTTAGCCAATGCCCAACTTGATGCTATTTACTATGACCCCAAACTCCGAACATGGCCACCATCTTGACTACAAGTTTACATCCCGATGCACACACATTGATCATCTACCATTTGCCGTCTTGAACATCAGGGCGGTTGGTTGGAGAAGCACTCCCCCTTTCCGCCCCAGGCTTACCATCCATACGCCCCCTTCGCCGTTCCTCCGGGATTGGCAACATAAACTCAGAGGTTCGTTTGCGCGGGGCAACACATATTGCCTTTTTGGGAGAGAATGCTCGCCTGGGGCACGGCGTCCGGGGGAGAGGTTTGATTTTGTGGTTGGTGGAGGAGGTGGGTAGACTAGAGACTACCTTAGAAAGCGGACAGATGGGCGCGACTGCGAGTGATGATCGTTTCTCAAGTCAAGACGAGGCTGGAGGGTCTTGTCCTCTCTGTAGTGTACATCTGCTACAGCACAGCACAGCACAGCACAAGCAAAGAGCTCCGTGCCGTGTCCGCGCCATCCGAGGCTGGCCATTGACGCGATCTCACCAAACAAAGGCCTCAAGGGAAATAAAAGCTAAGGCCGCGTCCATGTCATTGCTGGACCCTACCTACGTAATTGAAGTGCTTCCCCCCCTGGTCCGGACTCCGAACGCGAAACGTTGTTGCGCTGAGTTTAGCTGCCGCTCTATGCGGAGCGGAGAGGAGCGGAGGCACATGGTCCTAGACAGGCTAATGTAGGGCCTAAGACGCCGACATACAAGCGTGAAAAGACCAGCGTTACAAATTGGAGAGAAGGGTCAGAGAGGGAGGTAAAACGGGGGGGGGGGGGATTAAAATGCCGAATGGCGAAGGTTTCAGCGAGCAACTATTGGAAATCAATCATCTTGATTGATAATGGCATTCGGAGGTACCTACATACTCATCTCATCACTTCCTCGTTACGACTCAATACTATGACAGAATGAGGATAAGTGGACTCATCGATTTAATTACATGATCTTCAAATCGTAAGACGTGGCATTCGTCCCCCCGCGGTCTTTGGTCTTTGCAGTTGTTGTGATTGATGCTGTTGAAAAATAAAAAGTTGATATCTCTGGTTCAAGATGGTGTTTCGACCAATCCCGTGTCGAGAACAGGCTATGACAGATTCAGATTACATGTGGTTTATGAATAAAAAGATACGTACCCAACCTCCACTGCCTGAATCGCATCTACATTCTGCGGCTGGGGAAGTATCGCCAATAAGAACGTAAGTAGTGGATTTGGTAAGAGAGTCCGACAGATCCAACGAGATCTGTTTGTATTGTTTATAGAGAATGGTTGTTCCTTATTATGAAGTGGCTATTTGTGAATGTGCTCTTGGTTGAGAGCTACTCTGTAGTATGGCAGCTAATCCCCGATGCTATTCTCTGCAGACAAGACCAAGGTATTCTGAATAGACTCTCTAGACTAGATTCTTGAGGTGGAATCGACCTCGCGTAATACTTCCAAAGCCAAAAGGCCCGATCTTGCATTCATTGCCAATCTTCACTCATTGTTTCAATATCCTCCCTCCTTCGCCTCGACCTCAGTCTCTTTCCGAGAGCGCTTACACGGGGATCCGGCATCGGGCGTGGAATGGTCTGTGCTTGTTCTATTCCATGCATCGTGTCGCTTTGAGAGCTCCCATTGGATCTGTTGGATTAGCTTAATTCGTGCCTCACATCAAGTTCCCGCTCCTTGTCCTCTTGGGGTAGTTCCGCTGGCACGTGAAATCGAAGGAGGAGGTTTCCTCTCGTGGTGGAAATTCTGAGCTCGAATCTCGACTTTTCATCTTTTGGTTTTTGTATGTCATGGTACTGTCTATGCGCCATGCATCAATGCATTGCTGGTCCTCTTTGACATGAGACAAAGAATGACCAGCAGACTAGTATTTCAATCTGTGCTATAAACAATGAAGATAATAAAAGAATGTTTGCTATCAATTGAGGACAGATACTCGCACTGTTATTATTGTTGCTGTTGCTCTCTGCCTGCAAGTTTTTCAGCTCTTCTTCAAAATTGGACAAATTCACAGGAATCTCTGTGGACTACTACCCCTCTAGACTGATAAGATAACAACTTTCTACCAATCATATCGTTGAGTTTTCGTCTGGGGAAACCGCCTAGTTAGCCAATACGGAGTAGGTGACTGGCCAATCCCTTAGCAAACCCCTGCACTCAACCATAAATAGGCCGTTGCCATTAAACCCAAATCTATCCATTGACTTACACTGAGGGCCATACAAACACCCATCTATTTATGGATATCTAAGCCCTCCAGCTGTTGGGGTCTTTGGACTCAAAGAGAGCAACGTGAACTCGAGAGCGACCAAACAGCTCGAAATAAACACGCCATCTGATCTTCCAATCCAGCTTCGTGAACAGGCGTGATCTCTTCTGATGGGACTGCCACTGTGTGCAGAATCTGGGGTCCATGGCTAGAGTAAGACAGAGTGTAGCCTGTAACTAAGTCAGTATTTGGTCAGCAAAGGATGCTGGTTGACTTGCAGGTGATTGCCGGTTTTTGAGTACGATTCACATTGTTCTTGGAAGAAGAGGACAGCTTCAAGTTGGGATGAGTAATTTGCAAGTTGCGTGAAACAAATCCGTAGAGATGATAAAATTGTGACTTGTATAAAGAATTGATAAGGTTTATGCTCCGGCGTGAGTCATTTGATGTGGTTGTTGTGTTTAGAGTAGGGGCCTGAAAGTCACCCCTTATTAAAAGACTTACAGCGGACTGACTTGAAGTGATGATGTGGACTAACCTACCAAGCACGGTAGAGAATCGAGTGAATAAAGAGATAGGTTCACTAGTATGTAGTCGTAGGTAAGGGAGCGTGGTATGGCAAGCAATTGAACGTAGATGCCGGCAAGGCTTGGGCTGATTTCCAATGAATTTGAATGATAGAATCAAGCTCCCATAAGCACAAGTGATAGGTCAACCACCTACCTACGCATGTTCAAGCACTGCCAAACACCGCCATACATCTACCTACTTCATGAATGGGTCATTAATGTATAAGGTCTTCGAATCCATCACTCTCTTCCTAGCTCATCTTATCTTTCTCCTGCATCCTTTCTCTTTCGCACCATCGTATCAACACCACAAAAGTCTCACGAACCTCCCCAACATGGGGCTGGAGTTCGAGAAGGGCAATGACCAGAGGGACTCCTTGCTCTTTAGGAAGCTATCCCCGGAGCTCAGACGACAAATCTTCATCTATCTATTTGGAGAGTCAAAGGTGCACATCAAGTTCCTCCAAAGCAATGAGCAGCTCAAGCGTGAGGGTCATCCTAAATCCTCAAGGGTCCCGGGGTGGTGTCACTGCGTTTGTAGAAAAGGGTTAAAAGTACCTATCCATCCACACTCAGAAAAAGACCACAAATGGTGTTACCTGTCGGCGAACATTATATTTACCTGCAAATGGGCGTGAGCATACCAAACCGATACGGCCATTAAGTCCAAGCTGACAGACTGTAGCTATCAGAGCGGTCTCCCTGTTCTCTATCGTACGAACGAACTCATCCTCGACAATCCGCAGGACTACACAATGTTCAGCTCTTGGTTCAACGCCAAGCAAAAGTATATTCGATCGATGAGCTTGCATCTCGAATGCCCGGCTATCTACGATGCTCACGAGAGTCTCTGCCACTTGTCTACAGCACTGCCTAAATCCCTGCTACTGCAACGCCTGGAAGTGCGAATGCTGCTCACTGGCCTTGGACCTCATCATGGAGGCTTGGAAAGGGACAAGGAATTGATGCTAAGATGTCTTAGAATGTTCCTGCGGGGTGGCCTGAGCAAAGGCATGGTTGAGCTGCTTGTGTTGCATCTGCCGGAAGTTATGAAAGCGATCGTGGAACGCGATAAACAAGTCGATGTTACGATTTGGGAAAATGTCGATTGCCAATTTGAACCTGACAATGGGTTTGTCAATGATGACAATAGCCCAGAAGAAGAAGAAGCCCCGGAGTCCGATGACGAGAACTACGGCCTCTATATCTTTCCTACACAAGGGGACTTTTAAGGAAATGTATCAAGCATGACAGATGCGCTAAACCATTATGAATTATCTTCTAGAATAGCATGGACTGTTTATCTTTGCTTCGAAGGTAGTTGGAGCTCTCAATCAAAGATAAGCATCTTCTAATATAGAAACTTTATACATGAACCCCCATAGCCACGCTTTTTTTCTTTTCTTTTTGGTGTTCTCGTTTGATTTCTTGAATAGAGTTACTGGCAGTCACTTTTGACAAGCTAGTGATCACATTACTGTGATATACCCTGGTTGTACTGGGTGAAAGTTCTAGCTCTTACATGTGATGATATGATTGTGAATGAGTCCTTATTTCAGGAATCAAACAATGCAAGGCGTGATTTCAACAGAGATGCCCCTCATCCCTTGAAGCAAACTGTTTGGCAGTGTAATCCGCGTTCCTTCGCCACCTTCACTATCTTGGTGCCTCAATTACGAACTATTATTTATTCCACTTCCTCTCATTTTCCTTTCTCCTTTTATTTCTGGATCCCCTCAACACCATCAACGGCGACAAGCATCTTTCAGCTACCCTCAACTGTCAACTGCCAAGTCAGAAGCTCGGGACAACTGCTTGTGGCCCAAGAATAAACTGACCCAAATATCTTTCAGCTTAGGGAAAGCTTAACTAAGCTTTGTATCACTCGAGATTGGCTTGCATAAGTCTTTTCGTCGACTTAGACCAAGGTCCACCTTTACCATGCAACCGATTTGGTGGCAGCGATATAGAGAGGGCCCGCAGAAGTTCCTCGTCAGCAAGGCTTGCAAAGAGCAGACTGTCGAGGCGCTGGGGCGATTTCTTGCACTTCGAATGCGGGGGGCTGCTGTCGTCGTCTTGCCTCACAGCTTTGAGGAGGTGATGCAGAAGACGCTGGAGACTTCGGAACCTCATATTTCCTTTGAGTTTCGTGAGATAGTGGGATTGGGACTCTTGCTTTTCACTGAACTGAACGAGTTCATATATTATTTTCGTCCTGCAGCCCGTCAGGTCCTTGTTCAAAGTACTTCTTCCCCCCTCCAAGCACATCAGTAACACCATGAATGGAATTCTGCATCCAGTACTGCGTTCCGTTTGCAGTTGCCGATCTGTTAGTGGTTGGCACAATATATATGTAACATCGACTTCTGCACGTTGGTTCAACAATAATCCGCCATTTGTTGTGATTGGGTACAATATGCCACCAGCCATGTTTCTGATCAGCGCTCTTGACTATCCTGAAGCAAGAATATAAAAGGCAGGTTCCTCCAAAAGTCCCGTGATAGATCTTCCGTTTGCTGATAGATGCTCTGGGGTTAGTGAGGATAGCCATGTGTAATGCCTTCTTCACTTCAGCCGCCTGCTGCTACAGGCCTTCTGGAAAACTTCAGATCTTCGTCAAGCGTACCCCTGAGAACGCCTCTATTGTCAAGGCCATCAAGGAGATCCGAAATATGTTGCCAAAAACGAGCATCGAGGGTGCCATGGAAAAAGAAGGAATAGTCTGGTATCCTGGAGAGAGTGACGAAGACGAACCGATTTCCATTTCCCCCTTCCGAAGCATCTGATGCCGAAAATTAGGACAAATTGCTATGTCAATTATATAACTAGGCTTCTCTTACATATATAGAGAAGCTCAAGAAGGACCTCATAGGAATCTATCTCATGATCCAAAATTGTGCACGCATCATCCGTCGTGGCCCATATCAACCCCCAAACAGTAAAACAGCTTGAACCCTCTATAATAATTCAGTGCGCATCGCGTACAACAATACAACACCCTAATTCCTTCTCACATAATTCCATCGTACACAGTGAAAACAATAATCTCTTACGACCTCTTGCGAACAACATCCCGAACAATGTTTCTACACTCACTCGGGTCCTCAAAAACATGCCAGGCTTCAACTGGTACATTCTTGAATGCTTTTTCAAATCTCTCCAGCTGGTTTTTCTCTTCAATACCAATAGCAGCGACGTCTGTCGCCTTGCGAATGAGTATCATCTTGACCCAGCCTGGGAATGTTCGATAGCTACAGGCGAGTCAGTAAAGAGGTCCTATATCAGTCTAAGCTACTTACATCTCGCCATATGCCTCAGGGTCGGATTGTGTCGAGTCACCAATGAGAATGAGCTTTCTCTTTGGCAACCACGAGTGAATCTTCTTCATGCGATCTGCCTTGTACTCCTCAGTTCCCATGGTCAGCGCCGACAACAAGCCTGCTACCGTGCGCCAGCTCGAATCTCGGAGGATCAGTGTGCCTTGTGGGAAGTAGCGGTCTCGGAATTGTCGAAGAAGAGGGTACAGGTTGTATGGAGATGCTGAGAGGTAGAACCAAGAAGTATCGCGGGGGAGAAGGGTCTGGAGTTCAGAATAGAGCTCGGGCATGCCGGGGACTGGTGTTGGCTCGTCGACAAAGGTGGTCTTGAGGATGCCTAGTGGATCGCTGGTCAAAGTCACTTTGATGGTGTCGTCGACATCTTAACCATGTTAGTCTGTACGGCTGATAGCCAATAATTATCGGAGCATACCTGATATGATGGCCCAGCCTTCAGGTCCAGCATAGTAGGTCTGCATATCGTGAAGGCCTTGGGTGCCTTGAGGTACCAAGGCTGCGGCATCAACTACTGACCCCTTATGGGCGTGATGAAGAGGCTCAACAGTCGTTGTGATACCATTAATACTCGTCGGTCCCAGCTTGATCTCCTTCTTCTTATGTTCGATCCAGAAAACTCTCGCTGGTCGAATATCCCAGAGGAACGGAATGATCCTCTTTTCAATAACATCGCGCTCGTCTGCGTCGTCCGCCAAACCCAACGTTGAAGCAATTCCAGATACTATATCCGCCACGCGACACTTAGGCTCGTTCTCGAATACAGCAGCGACAAACTCAGCTTCCCACTGGTCAGTCTCAGGGTTTCGGTACGCCGTGTTATCCATCAACCACACTATATCGCCAGCATCGACGGCTTTTCCGAAGGGGTTCCATTGCGCAAAGCGTGACAGCCATGCTGAGACATTGACAGGGGCTGAGAGAGCAGCCGCTTGTGTCTTTTGGAAAGCAGCGGATTTGGGGTCGGGCAGATCGTGCTCGACCTTGTCAAAGTTTCGAGTCTTTCGAGTGCGCAGTTGCATATCGGCTGCGAAAGCGCTAGGATCAAAGTCAAGTTTGTCCGCCATCTTTAAATGCGAGCGACAACGAGCTAAAGATATATACTACGGGATGAGTTGCCTTGGGTAGGCAAATGAGGTCTCGTGCTGTATGAGTCCTAGGAACAGTGAGGCTGCATCAGGAGCCGCAAGGTCTCGTGGATGTCTAGGTCAGGTTTCAGGGCGTGAAAGTGCGAAAAATAGTCAGCGAGACAATGTTTTATGTTTATCCTCGAGAAGGAAGTCAGTCTCATGGATTACAGGAGAAGGTTCAAGGTCTTAGTCACAGGAGGAGGGCGCGTGTGTTAAGGGCCTGCAAGCAGCTCAGGTCTTTGCTTTAATATACGTGACCTCATATGGAGATCAAATCAATAGCGCAGGGAATTGTTTATAGAGGCTGCGACGTGCTTTGTTTAAGGTCTTGGACTTGTGACGTCGCTGCGTGATACTAGCGACGCCGATCTTCTAGGCTTGTGGGGGTGGAGATTTACCCGCTTGGGCGCTATGCCTAGAAGAATGACCCGTCCAAAACCAAGATTGGACCGTATGAGTGTGGCTCACAGTGGGCTGTGCTATAATTCTGTCAAAAACAGGAGTCGGAGGGCATAAGAGTGTGTTATGTTGGCATCATATTTGCAGTTGACCTCTCGGATGTTGGATTTGCCAGGCGAGAAAGGACCCTTGTAGTGACCGATCGAGAATACAGGGGCTAGATCAACTGCCGTATTACGTCACATCCTCAACTCGACCATTGACTGTTGGATCACGAGATGGCCCACCAGAAACTGAACGGACATTTAAATCCAGCAGGTTACGAATTAGCCTTCTTGGTGATCAATCAGCTTTAATTTAATCTCTTGCCAGTCGATCTTCACGTTTCATGATGTCCCGCTTCCTGGTAACTAGTAGATTCAGCATCGAGCCGGCGATCTCGGCCTCGGGTGAGCCCCTTGTTAGTCCCTCAAGGTTCGGCCCGTACGTCAAGAATTGACTTTGTGGTCACTGATTGGGGCTCACAGGGTTGTCAATTTCGTATTGGCATAGCTTATACATATAAATATGCTTGTTTCCGCTCGTATTTATCAACTGGAGTGATTCTATCTGCCTACTCCTAAACGCCATCCATTCATCCTGTCTATGATCATATATGCATTTCTGTGTCTCTAACCACCGGGTATCGACCAATACCAATGTAATGCAATGCCAAATGCAAACTGGAAACCAAGGCATCATACACGCTTGCTTGAACTACCATCCTCCGTATAACCAGCCCTTCTTCTTCTGCGCACTGAACAGCTCATCTTTGACTTCTTGCACAACCGCTT
The DNA here is from genome assembly GCA_014898875.1 of Fusarium miscanthi. NCBI lineage: Eukaryota > Fungi > Ascomycota > Sordariomycetes > Hypocreales > Nectriaceae > Fusarium > Fusarium miscanthi. The sequence continues at coordinate 10,586 of JAAVUA010000127.1, forward strand.
GAACCATACCCTTCCTGGCCCTTTCGCTTATCGTCAACGAGTCGTAGAACAGATGGTCGCTCTCAACTGCACAGTCAGCCGTGACCTTGTCCTGATCGATAGTGAGATCAGACATGTCAGCCTTGACACATGAAGTCCAGACATCGGCAAATCGCATCGTCGCGTTTGGTGACATTGTACCACGTCCACGCAAATCTACCACCGCCGCATGTTGCATCTCACCCTCTGTCATAGCATCAAGAAGCACCTTTCCAACGTCCACCGCCAGCCCGTTACGCATGGGGTATGGAGCTTGGATAACACGCTCGTCCTCGTATGTCTTCTTCGCCGAGTCTTTTGTGTCTTCGCTGTGCTCAACCAGCTCAACACTCTCGGCTCTCTTGCTCTTGCTTGATGCCTTGTCCTCAGAAGCCGGCTTCTGGGGTTTCTTGGTCGATCTCTCAATCCACTCAGCAACTGCGAAATCCACCTCTTGATTCCAATATTTGGTCAGTTCCGCAGCATTTCGCGTATGCTCTACTATGCTGTTGGGCGCCGGTGGCGCTTGTCGAGCTTGCCACGCTGGTGTCAAGGATATATCGAATATCATGGGCGCCATGATGCGAAAGCTCTCGAACTTGCGTTTGTCAACACTATCTAGAGCGCCGGGTGCCGTCAGCTCTCTAATCTGGGTTTCGGTCGCATTTGTCCAAAAGTCCGAGTACGCGATGGAAGTTGGGTCCAGTGATCGTTCGTAGAGTATTTCAGCCTGGTCAAGGATAACTCTCGCCATGTCCGTAATGATATCTTCCGATTTCGTCCTTGGCATTGCGGCCATGTTCCAGACTTCCCAAGTGCCGAAGCTGAAGATCCAGAGCGTTTCGCGCGGGGGGATTTCAGGCGGTGGCATCGCGAGGAAGGTCTTCACTTGGCTGGCTAGGTCAGAGACTTTGTCTGGAGTTGGGTACTGTTTAGAAATGTAGTTGTAGTCGAAGGCTGGCTTCTTCTTCACGTCTGTATGTTTTGTGATGTTGAGAAGATCTTTGACACCTTTTTGATGGAGTTCTTTGCTGATAAGGCCCCTGTTCGGTTTACCATCTGGTACAAATGAGAGGTAAGAACTGCAGTTGAGCTAAGGGTCTGTTAGTAAGATGGACATCACATTATCGAACTTTGGCAACTTACCTCATCGCATAATTCTTCTGTCCATGTTTTGCGTCGGGGATCTTTGACGTTGCCCAAGATATCAGGGGATCCAAACACCACGATCCTCAAATTCGATCCGGGTTCTGGCCCATCTCTACCCCAAGAAAGTAATCCAGTGTAGCCGTTTCCGAGCTGTCCACCTGATAGTCGATTGGGTAGGACGCCGAAGATAAGAAAGCTGGTGAAGAAGATGGCAGCGATCTGAAGGACAAGCTTAGGCGCGCCGCGCCAAACGCGAGTAGAACAAAAGATGAATACATTCTTTCCACCAAGTCTACCCATGACAGAATCTTGACTGTCACGACGGCTTGGGAGTTGGTGATCGAGCTCTGCGGGTGATTTCCATCGTGCTTGAAACATGATGCGCTAGAGTCGAGGAAGAGAAGCGACTAAGAGAAAAAGGCACGGCAATTTCAAGTACTGATGTGGGCCATGGACAAAATGTATATGTCGTTTGGTGTTGATGTGGCTAAGAAATTAGGGACAGAAATAGGATAAGTCTAGAACTAGCAAATGCAAATGCAAATGCAAATCCTATGCCGATGATCCGGTAGTGGACGCCAATTCGTGGAAGTAGCCTCTTGAAGTGATTGAGTGCACGTTTTGAGAGGAATGTCGCGGGTGGAAAGCAGTGATTAACTTTGAGCGAGGCGTTTCGAAAGCAGGACGGATGAGAAGCCAGAAACGGCTTCAGGGGAGATGCTAGATGCTGTAGGGAGTAAATGCTGCTGATGATGGGGTGTTATGCGAGGGTTAAAAGTCTAAGACGAGAGAGTTTAAGGTTGACAGGAGAACTCCTGGAGCAGAGATCAGAGGCTATTGCGAAAATGAGGCTGTGAATAAGATGAAATAGAATTTATGGGGGAATAAGCGATTGATTTATCAGGGATACGCCTCGGGGGTAACAAGTCTAACGGTTACGTTTCTACCAAGACTAAGGGAAAGTAAGTGCAGTGACCTCCGATGAAATAGATGCAACAGCCGCCATTGCCAAGCCATCTCTCATCACAACTTGTTGCGCGGCCAAGACCTCTTACAGACTTGGTATCGCGGGATGTGGTGAGCCTAAAGCGATTCAGGAAAGGGAGGACAAGGCAGAGACGAGATATTAGAGGCATCCATCCTTGTTGGTAGGAGTGGATTTCAGTGAGGCCAAGAGAGTAAGCCAGCGAACCTCATCGGACAGTCCAGCATGAAATGAAGGCCAAAGGAAGCAACGGGTTCTTGATGGGAGACCAACATTGCTGCCACGGATGACGAGGCCGGAAGACGGCACCGGGATGTGGGTACAGACGCGCCGGCCGGATCCCGCTGTAACCGTGACGTGACGTGACGTTCGTTGTTGGCTTGGACCGTCTCGAGAGATTCAGGAGAGGATGAGAGACAGATAACTAGACTTTGTTAAGTTAAATTAGTCCCAAGAAATGCGTCGTCAGCAGTGGAGTCTGAGCCCTACCCCCAGACTAGAACCAAAGCCACGGGTGAGCACAGGCCAAGAATCTCAACTTCCAGAACTGACTTGAGATCTAGGTACCAAGGTATTGTTGATGGTTTGTGGGGAAGTGAGTGAATGAGTTTGCAATTCAGCCGTTGATCACTGGGTGATTTGCCGCAGGTTTGGTCCAATGTTTGTTTCCGTGAGCCGCAACCGGTAATGACGCACGAGACAAACTTGATGCCTCCAAGGTAACGATGCACCCGGTTGATCACCAACGGATACTATTGCACAAGTATACACAATCACTGTTGTCTTTACGTCCTCTTTCATCAATTATCGATCTCTTTTTCTTCATTTTTTACTACCAAAGTAACAATCATCTACGTCGTTCTTATTCCCCCACATTCGGAGCGCTCGGCTTCGCCAGATACAATCTATTAATGAGTGCCCAGCCTCTACAGAGTACTGCGCCTATATTTCACTGGTAATCGACTCATGATGAGCTCTGCCCAGGAATTAATTCTGCTGCCAGCAAGTCTTGGGAGACTACCTAACAAAGGACCCGGTCTCTGTGTTGCTCAATGTTCGACAAACAAAAGAAAATTCATGATATAACAATGTGTCTCAAGCTTTTCCTCAACCATAAAACAAAGATCCAATATCTTCAATCAAAGACCATGGGGCCGAGCAAGCCATCGCCAAGAACCACCACACATCGAAAAGGGTCTAGAGTAAACGGTTCTCTCCAGCAACATTCCTCGCATTCGACCTTTAGATCTTTTATTTAAATGCCGTGATTCCGACGCCTTCAGCCATCGTACGTCCATATCGCCCGCTGACCTGATTGCTTGAGGCTCTCAGCTCGGCAACGCCGCGTTACTTCACCAAACTTCCCAGCCTCGTGACTCAGGGCAGCGTTGAAAGGTGAAGACTTATGAAACTGTGGCTGCCGCTTTGTTTTCTTTTTTCTATTTTTGGACTCAGAAGATGACAGCTGACTGAATCACGAGTATTGGTGACCTCGAACCAAAAGATTCATCGCTTTCTAATGTGAATGGATTGTGTCATGGCCCGATGTCACGAATGCAATTAACCTTTGATGGACATTATCATTGACTTACATAATTCTCAGCAGCGCTACACAAGCCTGAAATGGGGAGTGTTACTCGATGACGCATAGAAACTGAGGGGAATCGCTCGATATAGCTGCTTATTCGCAGCTGAATAGCCTCGCCTAGTCATCGACGATTCATTTGTGCACCTCTTCGATGGAACACGTCTGGTCGAAAGGTCAGCTCCAGCTGCCAGTTGCAAGAGTCAACTTAACATGAGCCGTCTCAGATAAGCTTAATCGCCATGGCCAACACCGTCGCATATCCATTCACCTACTATTGGGTATGTCATGATAGTTGGCATAGCGATTGCAAAGAGTGTATGTCATTAGACTCTGGGGGGTTAACCTTATCGGCGTGTTGGCTGCCACCCACGTATGTACGTACTTCCATCGCCTTGGCAAGTTGGACTCGGAGCGAGGCATTGAAATATCGTATAGCAGCCCATCAGAGGCCATGTCATGTGTGTCGTTGGCACTGCATATGATTTCATCCGATGCACTAGATGCTCGGAGATTGCTACGGTATAACTGGAAGAGCCAAGATACTACTTAGCGAGTAGAAATCATGTCCTATAGCAATAATGTGTCTGAGACTTCTATAACAGGAACAAAGCTCAACCCCTTTACCAAGCCAAGACCCATTGTACAGACTCTGCACCCACTCAGAGACTATCTCGATTGCCACTTATACATAAAGAGTTGAAGGGCGAGCTTGTGTAAGTGGATGTAATTAATAGACCTGCCCTTTGTCCATAGCAAGGGAGACTCTGTTTCAAGATGAATTCGCCCCGGAAATGACAAATATTCATGATCGAGGAAAACGCACTATCTGCGCAATTTTTTCCCAAATTTATTTTTCGCTCTTAATATTGCTATTAATTGGAAGGGATAGGGATTTCTTTTAATAGACTTGGCGCAAAGCGTGGTTTACTTTGCTGCAACAGAAGCCGGCCCCAATACCGACGACAATGCTGTAGGACTAAACTAAAAGCCCTTATTGTCAAAGCTAATTGCTTGGTTCTCTAATTGAATTTATCGATTGTGAAAACTGGCGATACAGTTGATTTAAATATTTCCTTGAAAGAATACCATTGCTGTTCTGTTGATTGGACTTGAGAAGCCGCGTCAGAGTCGTATTCGAGTGGCTTATGCACGTGCAACTCATCCTTGCCTTGTCTTGTCTTGCCATTGCCAGGCTTTTGGATCGGGTCCCTTGAAACTGTAAATCCGTCACCAACCACACGCATCGGGGTCAGGTCCATTAGTTAAGTTAGTCAGGTTGTCACTTGGTCTCCTCAGCCTCCTCCCAACAACATCTCATCTCATCATTTCCATCGCGGCAATCTACGCCGACTATACCGCCGAATTTTCCGAGCCGTTCTGCATCAGCACCAGCCTCACCCAAAAACATACTTCGGCTATCGCTGCGTTGTGTTGCGCTGCGCTGCGCATGTAGAAACAAGCTTACGCTCCCTTGCTGCCCGCTATCGATACCCGGCTCTTCTCACGCCCAAAGCCCAAACAAGACACCCTATCGATCGACCACTATGTTTACGTTGTCTCTTGCGACTGCGACCCCTTGAGTCATGCCATGATCACGTCTCGATCGCCTCCTTCGCCTCCTTCGCCTACTTTTGCTTCGCCCTGCACTACACCATCGGGTGCTGCCCCACGGATGCGCTGCCCTTCTCCCACTGCGTATCGGTCCCCTTACGCAAGCTCGAGCGCGGAAGCGCTCCCCCACTCAGCCGCCGTCGACATTTTGATTCACTCTCCTTGACGCAGACCTCAGCCGGTTCTTCGGTATGCTGTCCCATCTGAGGTTCCACAGGCGAGGGCCCTCGAATCCTGCCTCGCCTTCTCCCGATAATAATCCTACTTCGCCTACACCCATTGTGCCTTTCTCTCCCGATGCACTCTCTCCGGAACTGCGACCGACCTCGTCGAATCCTTCTGCATTACCTCCCACTCTACCACCCATAGCCCGCGTTACCACAGAGGACCTTGGGAAATCACGAGATAGCCGCCAAAATGCTGTTACAAGCCCGCTAGATCCTCCTCGCCCCCGGCCGAACTCCAAAAGCTCATCCAACAAGGGATCTTTCATTGGTGGCGTCGCTCTTAGAAAATATCAGCGGGACTTGGAGGCTCAGGCTCTTGAAACTGCGGACAACGGAAAAGGACCTAGTCTGAATGGACAACATTCAGCATCTCAACCGTCATTGACCTCGAATAGCGCTCCTTTACGACCATCGCCACAAGTTTTGAGGAACACAAAAGCTGCATCCTCTTTCAGTACACCTACAGATCTTCAGCACTCAGCTGCTACACCTACCGGCCGCCGTCCTGCAGGTACCCGACTGGTTACGGAACTCCCCTCGCTTACACAGACAACAAGCAACACCGAAAACCCCAAGCCCAAAAAAGGGCTACCTTTTCTCAAAAAACCAATGTCGACCTTGTTGATGAGGCGCAAGAACAGTCAGCATGCTCCTGACTTGCGCCCGTTACCCTTGGCTCGGCGCGGGGAGGATCCGATATATGACCCTCGTATCATGGGAACTCGGGTTCATGATTTCAGTGCCCCGCGACCCAAGAGGAACACCCCAAACAGGGAAACAGTGCAGCCTCCTTTCGCCTCGCCAGTCCCTAATTCCGCTCCCCTTCCCACCCAAGAGAGTTTTCTGAACCCAGCTGCCAATCAGGCAGATGAGACTCCTCTCTCGGCCACACCTTTAACTCAGCGAGAGCCTAGTGATGCTTCCGAGTCTATCTACTCTCAAGATTCCAGAGCCCTCAAGATGACGCCAAGCACAGCATCTACTGCTGCTCAAATTCCTGCAGCAGAGCTGGCTGCCCTCGCCTTGTCAGATGCGCCTCCCGTGCCTCCCAAGGACAACGCTCCCATCTCGGTTCAGCCAAGGTCGCCTCAGGCATCACGGTTGATCGACGAAGAGACATACATCCATGAGAGATCCACTTCGCCTCGGGCTGGTAGATCAAGAGGTCCCTCACTATCTGGATTGTCTGGCAAAGACATCCCTTCTGCGATCCCTCGACATATGAAGAGCACCTCCTCAAGGTTTAGCTTTGACATGATTGGTGCAGCAAAACAAGAGAAGCTTCTTGAGGACAGACATCGACAACGAGAGCTCGAGAAGAAGACGGCCGAACCCGCTGCAGCTCGAGACTCGCGTTTTGATGATTTTGATGACGATGGTTTCGATTACGATGCAATGATGGAAGACGATGGTTTCGAGGAAGATATTCCTATGGTCGGTGATGACTATGATGATATGGACGACGGCGGATTCAACGATGAATTCAATGGCCACATAGACAACCATCTGGATAATAACATGAACAACACGCTGAATGACCCCATGGGCAAGCATCTCGACAACAACCTAAACAATACGCTGGGCAAAGGCGTGGCTGACGACCAAGACGACGAGCTTGATCCAGATAACGATCAAGAGAACTTCTCTGGCTTCGTCTTTCAGAGGTCGGGCCCTACCTCGTCGTTGACGAGCCCACGCAGCGCAGGCTTCTTGCCAACCCCGAGGGACGCGGAAGGCAATAGGATCGGATATGCTATGAGCCAATACACACCGAAAATACTCGGAGAATTGTCTCCTAACCTCCCCCTCGACCAACAGCTGAATCAAGAGATGCGGGCAGGTGGACTGGGGATCCAAGGACTGGACGTTCCGAGAGTGCCCAGCCTGGAGAATGAGGCTGCATTCCAGAAGAACCAAGATTTGCCACCAATTGACACAGGACGCCAATTAAATGATGACGAGCTCTATTATGACGATGGCATGCTGGAATTCGAGAGGAACGAGTTTGCAGAGGATCTTGCTGCCCCTCCAGAATGGGATGATACCCCTTTTGACGAGTCGATATTTGACAACAATGATACCGATCAGTTCGGTCGACCGATCGCAGGGGCATTTGCGAATGCATTGCAACGATCCGCGAATCAAGATGAGCCGAACCGATCGTCGGATATGACAGCGCCATTCTCTGCGGGTTCAGAGACATCCAAAACCACGGCCCATACATCACCCAGTGTTGAGGAAAAGCAACCTGTCGAGCCTGAGGCTCCCCACGACAGCCCCAAACCTCAATCACCTTCTGGCCCTTCAGCTATGGTCCCGTCATCGTCACCTCCTAACAGTGATACCATGGCGGCTTATCAGGCTGCTCTCGCTGCCGCAACTTACAAGGCAGCAGCATCGGGCAAATTCCAACGGAGTTCTTCGCCAACGGCTGATGAAACCATTCTATCTGAGCCAAGCCAATCGCCTGATACACCAGACCGCGATAATTCTTTTAGGCAGGACGACTATGAGAGCTTTGATGATTACGGTGGCTACAACGACTCTTATGAAGACATGGCCGGTTTCGAGCTCGATGACGATGCTATTATTGCTGAGGCCAACGCAAGCGCTCTAGCTAATGATTGCGATGGGTGGTACGGCCAGGAATTCAACTTCTACTCAGCCCCAGCTGGCCAACAACAAGGACCCGAGTTTGAGTATGCTAATGGTGGCTTCTTCGGGCCTAAGAATGGCTTGGACCGCAGCACAAGTGGACGCATGATCTCAAGGGAGCCGAACTTGACACCTATCACAGAGCGGTCGGAGTATTCCAACAGAAACTCGTTCATGAGCCTTGGTATGCCTGGCTTCAGCGGAACACCTCTGCAGAGTCCTGGTCTAGCTCAGCTTGCTCTGATGGGTGATCGCGGCGACGAGATGACATTGTCTGCCCTACTCCGTCTTCGATCCAGGGCTTGGGGTGGCTCTCAAGCCAGTCTTGCGTCGAGCCAGAATGGGTCCCCTCGGTCAGAAAGAGGTGACCTATCTAGCTCACCATGGGGTCAGAGTATTATGAGCCCAACGACTTTCCATACTCGAAAGAATTCGGTCCTATCGACCATTAGTCATGACTCGGACAGTGTGAGCGCGTCAGGGAGCCCGACTTTGACAGGTGGCATTCCCGGTTTGACTTTATCTCCTCCTCCTGTCCCGACACTGGCCAAACTCGACACCAGCGTTAGAGGGGATGTCCCGGTAGCGCCTCTAAATATTAGCAGGCCCCCATCAAAGTCTTATGACAACCCCATCTCTCCTATATCCGATGTTGAGAGCATGCCGGCGTCGGCAATGGTGAGCCCTCTGGAGGCTTCGAACAGGGCCAGCATGGTTGAGCCAGGCCCAGCTCCAAAGCGTCCGGGTATGGGCCATCGACACAAAGGGTCAGCTGATAGTATATCATACGTCAAAGAGGAAGATTGTGGAGCTACGCGCTGGGTCATGGAACGACGACGCACTGGGGAATCTGGCCAGATTGAGATTCTCGAGCGAGAAGTTCTTGAAGGAGGGCGAATATAGGGGATGATTCGCTGTTGTTGTTTTATGAATGACTGGATACGACCAATGGAAAAGGAGCAAACCGATACACCATGGCATGAGGAGTTTGGATTGGGATTGGATATACACAGTAGACACCGGTGCGAGCCGTAGGCCCTCGGAAATAGGAGCCTAGGCCATGGAAAAAAACAGAAGGGAGGAGCGCAAAAGTTATTAATGGTGTTGCGGAGCTATATATTGGTGCCACAGGCACTTAAAACTTGTGTGTTGTTGTTTGTATATAATTATGGACGATGACAGTCTCGGTCATACCTAAGGTAAACCAAGCATCAGGGATATAACAAAGCGTACAAAAAGGAACTACTAATTCTGCTATTGCGGCGGTGTATGGTGTGCGGCGTAAGGGACGTTTTATGATATGGCAAGTACCTACTGTATTTAGTGTTCCTTCCTTTCATCTAGATGTAACAGGAAACAAATCGTAGGAAAGTCTTGACTCTTGCCTGCCTCTCATATTCAAGTTACAGTTGCACGTCTCAGAAAGGACAGGCACGAAACTGTTCAGTGCAACTGCCTTGGGGTAACGGCAAATCTCGTGTCGTCTTCGCTTCCCTCTTTTCTTAGGTTGTGAGAGGCATTTGAAACTCTCGTCCTACACCGACAATATCGACGATCGACCCTCTTCCCTTCTACACTCCCTCGAAAATTCATCTTTGGAGCACTTTTGGAGTTTTCTTGGAACTCTCGTCATTCGCTTCGTTGTTCGCAACCCCTCTCTAAGCTATCTCTTTCTCCCTTCTATTCTCACTCTTCTTGTCTCCTAAAAAATGCTTTCATTTTTGGTGCAAGTCGCGACGCTTGCTTCGCTAGCTACTCTATCTCTCGCAGATGACGCTCCAGTGAATGACTTGAAGGCATATAATAAGGGCTTCCTCGGTCAATTTCCCTCACAGAAATTCAAGTCCTCGCACGTAGTAGCCCCTGTCTTCCAGATCAGTACCTTCAACCCCAATCTTGTCGATCATTCGGGGTTTCTCTTCTTGACAATGGAACACGGCGACAAATCGGGGCCTGCCATCTTCTCCAGCAAAGATCTCACCCTTGTATATGCTGATATCTCATACGCCAAAACATTCGATGCTCGTGCTCAAGTGAAGAGCGGAGGCAAGTATCTCACTTTCATTGAGGGCGGTCGTTGCCATGCCTTTGATACCAACTACCAGAAGAAATGGACAGTCGAGATCGAGGACCTAGGAGCTATACAGGGCAGTATCCATGAGTTCGAGTTCACAATTCAAGGGGGCACAGCTCTGATGACCGCTGTCCAGGATGTCAGATACAACTTGACTGCTCTTGGGGGTGAAATGGATGGTTGGCTGAGCGATTCCATCTTTCAAGAAGTCGAGCTCGAAACCAACAGGGTTACCAACGTGTGGAGATCCTTCACGCATGTCAACCTGACCGACACCATGGTCAAATACAGTCCCAAAAAGACGTTTATGCATGGTGATGGTTTCGACTGGTTTCACATAGACAGTGTGTCGAAGGTATGAGCCCTCTTCATGGCCTCTCAACCGTCCAGGTACTGACCGGGAGCAGACCCCGAAAGGTCATTACCTGGTTTCCTCAAGGAGTCTTTCGGCAATCATCCTCCTCCAAGCGGATAGCCTAAATCCACGATGGGTCCTCGGAGGAAAGCGCAACCAATTCAAAGACCTTAGTGGAGGCAATGCAACCAACTTCGCAAATCAATATGACGCAAAGTTTGTCCAGGGCAATGAGAGTCAAATCAGTTTCTTCGACAACCAAGTCATCATAAGCGGATCATGTAGCGGACAAAATTGTTCTCGTGGTGTTGTTGTGGAACTTGACTACGAGGAAATGACAGTCAGGCTTTTACATGAATTTTATCATCCTCAGGAGATCTCCTCGGGTTCGGGAGGCAGCGTCCAGGGCCTTGACAATGGCAACTTCCTTATCGGCTGGGGAGCGAACCCAGGGATTACAGAGCATACATCCAATGGTACAGTTGTCATGGATATTCAGCGAGGAGTTATCCCACATGCAACTGACGGTGATCCCGATCTTGATATGTCTGTGTATCGCGCGTGGAAGATGGAATGGATTGGCCGACCTCCATGGGGTCCTTCCATCGCTTCATCGCTTCCAGGGAATGAGGCGACAAACGCTACCATCTATGTGTCCTGGAACGGTGATACTCAGGTTGACCGATGGGAAGTAGTGCGTTCAGACACGCCCCTTACCCGTGATTGTTACTGACTCTTCAGTAGTACGCTGGTGAAGATGACAAGAATGCCACTTCTTCTCCGAGACTTCTCGCAAATTCAACTCGATTTGGCTTTGAAACAGAAATCCCCCTGGAAGCATTGCCACTTCCTAGATCCGTACGAGCTATCGGTGTAAGTAAAAGTGGTAAAATCCTCGGTTCAACAGCCACGGTTGATCTTGCGAGTGGTGAACTTCACGGCAATAGCAGCAGTACCTGGATTGTAAGGGCGAACACTCCCGATGGAGAGCCGAAGGATGACCCTCACGGTGAAGAGAACCAAGGAGACGAAGAAGACTTCGCGTCTCATACGAGACCGCCAATTAGCTTGGTGTTTGCCCTTCTACTCGCTATTGCCTTCAATCATTTTTTCTAGGCTGAGCTTGAGTCGGTTGTGAGTCAAGGTTAGCAGGTCATTTTTGGTGCCGATATCTGGCGGAGTCCTTACACGACAGGACAATTCGAACTATTCAATATGATGAGCACATTCAGGTACTTTATTAAAGGTGAAGGGCTTTACTAGAGATAGTTATTCCAAGTCAAATTTATTCCATGTTGATGGCTGAAGTGGTGATGATGGTGAGTATAGGGTGGTTGGCTGACTAATCTCAACTGATCAACTTCATTGCCGTCATTACAATCTCATAACATCTACTTTTCTCAACTTTTCCAATTTCATACGATACTTCAACTTGGTTAGTTATAGAATAAAAAGACTTACGAAATGTCTGTACCTATACGCTGGGTGCCCTTTGTATGTCGGCGTTGCCTACAAGTTTCTCGCCAACCCGGGACATTGCCACCAGCTCACTATACAACGCAAGCTGGTGCATCCAAGACAGAGGACCAACAACAAAACAAAACTGCAAAGAAAGGCGAACAAGGGAGTGTTGAAGATACTGCCGAGAAGGAACTTGGGCCCTTGGCTCGACGGTTGGAAGAAGCTACAGAGGAAGCCCTCTTTACCGGTGGAAGAGCCGGACGTCGGGCCGTTGAGGATGCCGGTTTCTCGGAAGAGCTTAAGGAAAGATTGTTGAACAAAATTGCAGATGCAAGTTTTAAATCTGAAAATGCCAGCGCCTTTGCCGAGGCCAGTCTCTCGTCAACAGCAGGTGAGGGAACACGGCATATCGCCTCCGCGCAGGCGTGGACAGGAGAAGAGAGCACTGCAGATACGGTACTTCGAATGCTCGATGATGCAAAGAAACCTCTCGCTCCAGGCCTAAGGGGCAAGTTTCAACCCCCTCCGGTCGATATGCGACTACAGAAGCAACCGAGGCGATCAGCTGGAGAGAAAGTAGCCAAAGCGAGGGACAAAGTGAACACCTATGTCGGAATGGGTGGTCAACAAGCCAAAAACGGTATGAGCGAAGATGAAAAAGAGGCTTGGAGAAAAGAGTTGAGGGAGAGGTTTGAGCCTGGAGCCCGAGCGTTACCAAACTCTATCACGGGACTTGCCGCACTGGCGAATGAACGCATCGAGAACGCTATTGCGAGAGGACAGTTCAAGAATATTCCCCGCGGAAAGGGAGTCGAGCGTGATGCTCGCGCCGATAACCCCTTTATCGATACGACGGAGTATATCATGAACAAAATGATTCAAAGGCAGGACATCGTTCCACCCTGGATAGAGAAACAGCAGGAACTTGCCAAGGAGCTCGGTATTTTTAGAGCCCGACTACGCAACGACTGGCGACGGTTTGTAGCGAGAATGGTCGCTTCACGGGGAGGATCATTACAGGAGCAGATTCGAAGGGCAGAAGAATACGCTGCAGCAGAAGAGGTGCACAATCCAATTATACGAAAGAACGCTGACGTGCAAGTGGAAGAGGTCAAAGCTGCCTCGCCGGTGGTCGGAAGGCCGTTTCGAGATTCAGCATGGGAGCAAACCGAAGTGGCATATCACAAGCTGTCGATCGAACGGCTTAATGCCTTGACACGAAGCTATAACCTGATGGCGCCGGATTTAGCAAAGAAGCCGTACTTTTTACTTGAGCGAGAACTTAAGGCGTGCTTTGCTGAAGTTGCGCCTACAGTGGCTCGAGAGATTCAGGAGCGTGCGACGGGCGGAAAGGCGAGGAGTCTGGGAGGAGGGGGTCAAGCGGGCAAACAGACGGGTATATTAGAGACATTGACTGGAGGCGGCAAAGTCAAGGTCCATGTTGAAGCACAGGAGAAAGCATATGGACTGAAGGAATGGTGGAGAGACGTGTGGAAGAAGAATTGAGTCCAATAGTCAGACGAAGTATGGCATATTGATTGGTATGAGTAGCATTGTACATAAGAGCTGCATCATCACTACCCAGAAACTGCAACGCAAGCTTGGCTCATAACGTAAGAAACCTTGGACACTTAATTCCCATGCAAGCCACTCCCCCCCCCCTCTTCCCCAGACGGCTGGCAGCTTTATAGATCAACTATGGCCCCCGCACGAACTATCGTGACCAGGTAGTGACCGAGAGCAGTCCCACTCTGGCATGTGTATAAGTTTCTCGATCAACTGTGTTTCGATATAGACTGGCCGGAGTATTGGAGTCTTAGCTTTATCGAATAGTAGCTGACCGTAAGGGCCTCAAGATTGCAGTATCAATTGGGATCAAGGAGTGTTCTTCTTTGGTGTTTCGGGGGTAACTGCAATGTCACGAACTGGAGCTGGTGCCTATATAACCACTGCTTGGCCTCAAATCATGTTTTGACGACACAAACTATGTGGCTTCCACGGCACTTCAACCAGCATACTGAAGATAACCGGCAGCATTCGCTCTCGCCACTGAGCCGAGGGATGAAATGAACGGTGAAGGTTTGTCGGCCCTACCACGGACGTTGAAAGAGTTCCCCAATTATCCTGGCAGTTCCAGGGGTTCGCAAGTTTTAATGGCGCTAAATGGCTACCGATTGTTCTAGCTTCTGGGCATTGGAGTCAAGTAGGGTTAGTCAAAATGAGGCTCCGCACCCTTGGGAACTTTGCTTTCGAAAAGATAAGCTTGAATGCCAACAATGATCAACGTTCTGTTTTCGGGACGCAACTGGGGCCGCATGTATCGTGGTCTCATGGCTCAGCTATGCATGCATGCTTCTTTCGACATCTGAATGAATCAGACCTTACAAGAACCGCGAGGTTTCTCCTGCGGTTAAAGAGAAATCGACCCACTTGAAAATAGCAAGGATGGGTGGGCTTGAGTCTTGAGAGATAATGTTCCTCGACAGGCGCCATTGGTTTGTGGCCTCACAAGCTCCCTGACAATCTCTTAGTAAATGTAACGACCACAGGGAGAAATTGCGAGCTCCAGACTCTGGAGTCGCACTCCATTATTCAATGGTTTTGCCATACTCGGTCTGGCATGGCTCGTCCCGCTTTGATCCGACCATCCGCCCCTAGAATAAAAGTTGTTGACCTTTGGATCCATTTTTTACTAGACAGAGGTCCCTTTCAGACTCTATCATACTTTCTCTCTTCTTGTGTTTCCCTCTCTCTGCGCTTTGCACTGCTTGTTCTCTGTTGCTGCTACGTACTGATGCAGGTCGTGTGTGAGTGAAGAGTGGTTATCATTGCTGTCGCCCACAGCTTCTCTGTTGTTTTCTTGTGTCTCCTTGTGGTCCATCCAAAGTGCCAACTTTCTCGCACATGTTGAACTTCATACTTATATGACTTGGTTCAACATTGCCCCCCCCCCCCAATCGTCACATCAAGCGTACTTGGACAAGCTTTGATCATATTGCTTGGCCCCTCTCCGTGCGTTGCAGTGCTCTCCAACAGTCGTCTTCAGCTTTGTAAGTCAGGCGTTAATTAGTTGATAAGCCCATATTCACGACCAGACTCAGGAAGCTGAAGTCATGGCGGACAAACAAGATATGGTGACGCCGGCCCCGGCCCCGGCCCCGGCCCCGCCTTCGAAGGACACCCCCGAAAACACGGCCGCCGTGGACTCGGTCGCTGAGGACAACACCGAACTCCCCAGCAAGACGCATATCAACATCGTCGAGCATGCCCTTTCGGCTGCCCACAAGAAGCGTACCATGACCCT